>JAMPIV010003956.1:0-298987 GCA_024509875.1 Oreohelix idahoensis | reverse complement strand
GTGATGCTACACTGTAATTCTGACTTTCATCAGGCCCGATTCTGTTTTGAGTTTCACCATTTCTCTTCTCTTTGTAATTATATAGGTTTGCCTTGTTTCTTCTCATGTGAATATATCGTGTTCGGTATTTTTGAGGAGGTAATTTTAATGGGTTCATTTTATGTGGTAGGTTTATTTTTCACTCGGCCAGTTTTACCCTCTTCTGAATTTTTCGCGATTCCCGTAGATTTCATTGTTTACGAAAATCGATATTTTCGGGCACTCCTGTATGACGCGTCAGTAGCACGAGGCCGTCAGGTAACGTGACGCAATTTTAAGCACGCGGGATTTTGCGTAGGTTGATAGTATTGATTTTTTTCTGGCGCTGCCATTGGTCCGGGATATGCGTAGGGAGTAAATTTGCGTGGGTGTTTTCTCTTGTATATAATGATACAGAAAACGGGGATTCGTTCTCTATGAGAAATAATTGTCAGCCGGTCGACGTCGATTTATCGTTCTCCACTGTGGGAAAAACCAACGATAATCGGTATGTAACTATTTTATTAATCGTTTTACTTATTAGTGGGTTTTTCAGAAATTCGCCCGTAGGTAAAGTTTAACTTTTTAGTTTTAAAATAAACGATAGTGCCATCCATTATCATTTTTTGAAGAACGACGTAAATGTAACAGTGTGCTTATTCTTTCTATGGTTTTGGCAGTAGATAGGAGTGTGTGAAGTTGTGAGAAACACGTGTGCCCATATTTGTAGAATGTTATGTAAAATCACCATTTATTTCTGTGTATTTACTAATGTAATTTTATGGGGAAATCCCTGGTGTGTTCGATAATTTTACTGAGCCTTAAATGTGAGAAATATTGTCGGAGGGTTCAGATTTACGTTGTAAATGAGTTATACTGCTTAGGGGAGGAAACTATTCCTATAGCGAGATTTAATTTAATTTTGGAGCAAGCCGGGAAACCTCAAGTGTACATGTTAAAAGGAGACCACGGAATTTAGGACAAAGGAATTCCCTAGTTGAAATGTTTTGAACACGTGGGTAGCCATGCGTAACGTGTCAGACGGTGTCTGGGCTATTGTTTATTTTACCTGGCAGATTTTTAGTAGAAGGAGGGGGGATGTAGAGGCCACGTGGGATAGTGGTATTTTATGTATTGTGAGAAGAACGAGAGAAGGGGAGGATAAGTGTGATTTTAGTGCCACGTGGGATAATAGTATTTCATGTATTATGTGAAGAACGAGAGAAGGGGAATAGAAGAAGGAGTGAGATTGAAGTGACACGTGTATAGAATTATTGTATGTATCGTATATGTTAGAGATAAGCGATTTTAGAGAGGGTGTACATTAGACGCTGTTTCTTTTAATTTCAGCGAGTCTCGGCGAAACTGTGGGGAGCATAATTTTGTCAAATAAAATTATCCACGGCAAAAGACATATCTCAGGGTCAGAGTACTCGAGTATCGTCAGGAGCAAAAGAAAATTACCCTATGGTCTCTGGCAGTGAAGTCCCTATGCTTCAGCTGGACCGAGGTTTATTTATCATACAGCCGAGAGCATCGCTATTATAGTCTCCAGCAACGGCAGGTGGCCGGGAGACTGGTTTCAATTTCGTACAGCCGGAAATCAAGGCTGTGGTTTTCCTCTAACTCCGGAGCGGGTTAAAAGAGGGAAGCTATTCAGCAGCAGAGAAGTTTTGTCGACAGTTTATCAAGCACCTCAGGCTTGATACCTGAACAGCATCGTCATCACCAAATTCAGGAACAGGTGACAGGGTTACCATACCTAGGTCCTGATAGTAGAGAAGAGAGTAGCGGAGACGCCGCATCATCAGCCCTAGAGTGTTAGAGAGACACTGAGATCAAGAGAGAAAGATAGAGAAGGAGGGAGAAAATAGACAGGACCAGTAGGGTCTGTTCAGTATCCATTGGACGGATAGACACTGAGTCTGCGTTCGAAAAACCAAGTCTATTATTTTAGCATTTCTTGTGGTGTAGTTATCGGCGCCTATCGCCTAACTAGTAGAAAGCTGTGTAGCCGTTCGTCGAGGAAGAGTCACAAGGACTGAGACAATAGAAAGCTTATTAATGTTAGAGAGTGGAGGCTAAAGTTGACAGCCCCACAAGATCAAAGTACTTTAAAGCACTAACCATTTTTATTGTTCCTCAGCAGGGTGACAGGAAGAGTGAATGTGATTGAGGTTTTTTTGTTGAGTGTCTCTCAATTTAATTGTTACTTTGGTTTTTTCAGGCCGTGCAACAGTGCACGCTATCGATGACTTGATGACGTATGATGCCATTTTATATTTTTCTTGTATGTAAATAAATATATACATATATTATTTACTGGATCAGCTTCTACTATTTACTATACTTACTCTATGTGGTATATATTGTAGTGAAATTGACAGAGATACAACGGTAAAATACCTCCAAGGATAACATATAAGGATAAAAAACATAATGCGTAGGCTGCTGATGTACATGATCGCCTAGACCGCGGGTCATCATCCTCCATAATAATTGACTTGCTAGACAGGAGGGGAACGGCGGATCAAAAAGGAAAAAAATATGACTGGAAAGATTGCGTGAGACTGGAAAGGCTAAGGAGACGCAATTGGGGGGGAAACGGAGAAAAGTCACGTTTCCCAAGTTGACATAAAAAGTAAGCAACTCGACAGAAGGGACCATAGATATGTTACGCCACAGTCATTTATTGGACGCTTTTGCAATACCAAGCCCTTGATTTGAATTCAGCGGCTAAAACGCAGATGTTCGAAATATTAGAAAATTTAGAAAGTATTTTTTTCTTAATATTAATGTTAGGAATATAAAAATTAGCTGGCCGGATGGCCCATTCTGAGCAGTGAACTAATATGGTCTTAATTTTACAGACGGATAGATAATATTGAAGATAATGACAAAAGACAGTGTTGTTCACATCATCGACAGACTGTATTGAATCTAAAAGTGTCGCTATTTGAAAAAAAAAAACACGACCTCGAGACGCAGGTGTTCAAATCTACTTGGTATGGAGGAGAGGGGATATTGTGGTGGCTGTGTCTAAAAATAACTTTTAACGACAAAATTTTGGAGGGGAGAGAAAGGTTGGTTCAAAAATCAAGTACATTTTTGTAGAAACACAAGTAGAGACGGACAGACTAACAGATAACCATCCATACTTGACTGAAGCATGACTGAAATGACTTTAGTGTAGGAAATTTGAAATTCAACTAAACCTAGGCAGTGATTGGCCACAGACAATCATATTATTAGCGCTCAGAGCGAATTTGGGGCCATTCTTCAATAGTTGTTCAGTGATAGACACAGATTTTAAAGTGTGGTGATTTCCATATGAAAGAAAGTGAAATAAATTTAGGGACGCCATACTATAGCCAGCAGCTCAGCTGAGTTTTGCTAGCATTTCTGTGTTATTTATTCATAATCTGGTAAGATTGAAATTATTTCCTTATATATTTTGAATATTGTTTCATGTTCGAGTGATTTGATACTGCCATATCGAAATCTAGCCTTACAAACAAGTAGGGATTTGCTCTAGACCCCCCGCCCTAGTCAGGGTCTAGGGACCAACAATGTACATAAACTCCAGCAAGGGTTAGGCAAGACAGATCAAGTGTTGAGAATAATGAAACATATTACCTATCCTCTTTTAGGGCAGAAAACTAATAAATATTTTTCAGAATCTATAGTCTGGGAGGATCTATCTGATGTAAAACCACCATGGTAAATGTGCTGTTTGGTCAGAGAGATCTGACCTGTCTGTATGATGTGGTTGTTGTGTCAGTGTTGTGTCCAGACGTGGGTAGAGAATAGATTTTGACACATGGCCCATACTTTGATTGCAGAGCTGTGAGTTTCTGTTGTCAACCAAGCAGTGTCTATTCAGTTGGTGACTTTACTCGAGTGTATCTGTGCAGTACTTGTGACAGAGACCACCATTATTGCCCGCCAGCACGGAGAGGTGGGACCACCTGATTTCAGCACCAGAGCTACAACTACAAGATGAGTGAGCCTCTGGTCTGCTGGACATTCACCAACACTTTGTAGTTACTAATATCCCCATAAAAATTCCCACCATTTTCTGGACACTGTGTAGTCAATATAGACAGGTGTGATGAGGCCACCCCAACAGCACAAACATTAACTATCCTCCCAAGTAGATGACTACTAGAACATTAATAAAACTAACTAGTATAGTACATATATATGTACACTATTGCATTTATGATATAATATTCCATGCATTTCTTTCATAATCTCTAAATCCTTTTAAGTTCTGGTCAACCTAAAAAATTGATCCAGAACAAAATAAATGTAATATAATTCTATCAAAAAATTTTACACACGTGAGTTAGTTCAGTGTATTTTAACATTTATTAATATTATTAGTCTTGTTAAATATCTGTGGGTATATCTATAACCTATTACACCACACTACATATCATAACCCTAGACACTTTACGTAGCCACATTCATTAAAAAAAATTAAGTGTGAGGTCGTAGTGGTAGCAAGAAAGGCCTTCTGACAATTCTCAACTACATTTTATCTCAGGAGCCTTCACAGCTGGCCTCATACAATTACATTTAGTAATATCACCATCATACAATACCATCAACACCACTACATAAATTGGGGTCTTGTCCAGGGATAATTAGCCCAACAGTAATATTAGGATCTCCTGGTGGGAGAAATAAAAGTAGGGAAATAAATTGTAAAATTCCCTTTAAAATTAAAAGTGTCCCTGCAGATAAAAGTTGGTGAATCTTCACAGCCAGTAATAATTAATTAGTTAACTGGTTGGTTAGAATTGGTTAGACTATAGTCATAAGAAGTACTTAGTGTATTTACTGGTTAGAGATTTATCTTGTATATTATTATATTGTCTAAAAAGTATGGCGGAGCTGGCAAAATTTAGATCAGCTGCTGTGCTCACCGCGAAGGAGATGGGAATGGATGGTCAAATTTTAATTCAATACGTAACGACTGAATGTGATAAATATATTGAAAGGGAAGATAGAAAGGTAGCTGAAGAGAAGAGGTTACAAATTGAGGCTGATAGAGAAATTAAGAGGCTGCAGATTGAGGCAGAAGAAAAACGACAGCAAAGGGAGGCAGAAGATAAAAAGACCGAAAGGGAGGCAGAAGATAGAAGGTTGCAAAGGGAGCACGAATTACGACTAAGGGAGCTGGAATTACAAGGCCAGGCTCCTGAAAATGGTGCCAGCCCTTTTGCCTCAGATGCTACGCCCAGTCTGGGAGCCTCAAACTCCGCTATGGGGTTTCATTTAGACCATTTTGTTGAAAAAGACGATGACATAGAGGGGTACCTAGGACGTTTTGAGTTATTAGCTACTACATATGGGTTAGAGAGAGAGAGGTGGAGTTTAAAGCTATCACAGGGATTGAGAGGTACTTCTTATGAAGTATTTGCCAAAATGAACAGGGAAGACCAAGACAATTATGACATGTTAAAGCAGGCTTTGTTATTAAGGTACGAGAAGAATGGTGAATTTTATCGTAAGAAATTTAGAAATGCCAAACTGTTGTCTGGGGAGACATACCACCAATTCTCTGCTAGACTAGAAACCTATTTGGAGAAATGGACGGCTCTGGGGAAGACCCAAGATCTTAAGGAAATAATCATGATTGAGCAATTGAGAGAGTCCATGGCTCCAGACATGAGAAAATTTCTCATGGAACAAGGTGCAGAGAAGTTGGGGGAAATTTTAAATGTTGCTGAGAGGTATCAGGCAGCCCAGGCAGAGGTAAGTGGTGCTAAAAAGAAGCACATAGACAATTTTAAAGCTCCACAGCAATTTAATAAATTTGATAATAGAGAGCAGGGAAATAAAGGTAGGACAAACTTTGAGCGGCCAAGAAATGACTATCGCGACAGAAACTCACAGTTCAATGACCAAAAGTTCAATGAAAGAAAACCGTTGAACCAAGGGAAAAGATGGTGTAAATGGTGCAAGAAGGATAACCATAACACCGAATTTTGTAGAAGGAAACCTTCAAACATTGCTGCAATGAAGTCGGGGACGCGAAGATTAAAGGTTAATCCTAATGGACAACAGGAACCTTATCACCCCCCAGTTTGTGAGGATGTTATTTGTAATGGGGTCACCATAAGGTGCCTTTATGATACAGGTTTGGATTATGATTCAGTTGTGAAGTCTAGCCTAGTGGACCCAAGTCAGTATACCACAGAAACAGTGGAAATACAAGGGGCGACTAAGGACATACCACTCATGACACTTCCCATCGCAAGGATAACGGTGAAAACTCGCTATGTAGAAGGAGAAATCAGAGCAGCAGTGATAGATGAACCAATCTACCCTCTGATATTGGGGTGTAGATACGTCTTCTGGGGGAATCCCGAGAAACCTGTGATCATGGCGACAGTGCAGACCAGGTCACAGAAGAAGGAGGAAGAAGGTGAACCTATAAATGCTCATCCAGAGGAGATGAGGAAGGCGCAGGCTGAGGATAGGACACTCAAGCCCTGTTTTAAAAAATTGCCCAAATGCCACACACCTCCGAGCAAGGGGGAATATTTCATGAAGAACAAACTCTTATACAGGAAGGCCGGAACTGGAACAAATGGTCACAACCAGCTGGTTCTTCCCACTTCATATAGAGATAAAGTGATGGAACTCGGGCATGCGATTCCCTTCAGTGGTCACATGGGGATCAGCGCCACAGGACAGCGTATAGCTTGTCATTACTTCTGGCCAGGGATAACGGAGGATATAAAAAGATATGTCAAATCCTGCCCAGAATGTCAAAGGCTAGCTCCAAAGCACTGGACTGCTCCTGCAACTCTAGGGGAAATGCCCATAGTGGGAACACCTTTTGAGAGGGTTGCAGTGGATATTGTAGGACCTCTCACTCGGACCAAGAGGAGGAACAGTCACATCCTTACTCTGGTGGACACTTGTTCTATGTGGGGAGAGGCGGTAGCCCTGCCATCAATTGATTCAAAACATGTAGCAGAGGCACTACTTACAATATTTACCCGATTAGGATTCCCGCATCAAATCTTGACGGATAATGGTTCTCAGTTCAAGGGGAAACTAACGGAAGAAGTTTTTAAGCTATTTCAAGCCAGACACTTTCATTGTAGTCCGTACCATCCACAAGGGAACGGCCAGGTAGAGAGGTTCAACGGGACTCTCATTTCTATCCTGAGAAAGCTGGCACACGAAAAACCGGATCTGTGGGATCAATTCCTGCCCGCCGCATTGTTTGCTTACCGGGAGGTACCACATAGTTCAACCGGGATGGCTCCCGCAACTCTGCTATTTGGGAGGCCAATAAAAGGTCCATTAGAAGCCCTATTAAGGACCTGGACAGATGAGAAGGCGGAAGAGACTGTTACCTCATCGTATCAATACGTGAACGAACTGACCACTCGTTTGAAAGCTGGATGGAAACTGGCAAATGATAATTTGAAACAAGCCAGGAAGAAACATGCAGCATATTTTAATAGGAAGGCAAAGGACAGGGAACTGGCAGTCGGAGAGAAGGTGCTGCTTCTACTACCCGGAAGCCAGAATAAATTACAAATTGGTTGGCAAGGTCCATATACGGTTCTAGAGAAGGTGTCTAGAACAAACTATAAAATTGACAAAAAGGGGAAGGAAAAAGTTTATCATGTAAACCTGTTAAAGAAGTATCTGGACAGACCACTCCAGGAAAGCACCCCCTTATTGACCTTAGCTATTGCAACCCAGATGCAAAAAGAACCACTCACCTCACATGAATACCCATTACATCCTTGTGAAACAGCAGCACAGGTAAAAGTCAGTAAGCACCTGACTAAAAATCAGAGGGAGAGAGTTCAACAGGTTCTGGAGGAACATACAGATGTATTAACAGATAAACCAGGCCATACAAATTTGCTACAGTATGACATGAAACTGGTAGACTCAAACCCAATCTGTATGAGAGCCTATTCTATTCCGTTCGCGAAGGAGAAGGCATTGAAGGAAGAAATAGAGTATTTGTTGAAGGAGGGGATTATTTCGCACAGTGAATCATCTTTTAGTTCTAGTGTCGTTTTGTTGAGAAAACCGTCTGGGGAACACAGGCTGTGCATAGATTACAGGAAACTGAATGCTGTCACAGAAGGACAAGTGGATCCATTACCAGACACAAAACAGCTATTTGCCAGACTGAACAAGGCAAAATACTTTTCAAAGGTGGATCTTAGTAAAGGCTATTACCAGATCCCAGTGAAGCCTGAAGTGAGACCTTATTTGGCTTTTAGCACTTCGGATGGACATTATGAATTCAATATGCTACCATTCGGACTGAAAAATGCTCCGAGTGTGTTTTCAAGGATGATGCGCAAATTGTTGGATCCCCTGAATAACCCATGTATCACGAATTTCATGGATGATATTCTCGTCGCCACAGAGACATGTGAAGAACACATTGAAGCTCTGGAGATGTTGTTTGATAGACTTCGGGAGGCGAACTTAACTGCTAGGCCAACAAAATGTTGTATTGGATGCAAAGAGTTGGAATTCTTGGGGCACACTGTATATCAGGGTAATATGACCCCTGATCCTAAGAACTTGGAAAAACTGCAGAGAGCACCTAGGCCACAAACAAAAAAAGACGTGCGATCATTCGTGTCGTTATGCGGATTTTATCAGAAATACATCAAAAATTTTAACGCTATATGTGCTCCTCTGACTGATCTGACTCGCAAGGGACTTCCAGATAAAATTATTTGGACTGCACAATGTGAACTAGCGTTCCAAGAGTTAAAGGAAAAACTCACTAGCAAGCCTATTCTCAAACTGCCTGATTTGACACAGGACTTTGTCTTAAGAACCGATGCAAGTAATGTAGGACTCGGAGGGGCTTTGTTGCAAAGATCAGCTTCACCTGATGGGGAACTTAAACCAGTCGCTTATGCAAGCCGCAAATTGAATAAGGCGGAACAAGGATACTCCACAAGCGAAAAGGAATGTTTAGCATTAATCTGGGCAATAAAGAAGTTTCAAATCTATCTGTATGGTAGGACTTTTGTGGTGGAGACGGACCATCAGCCTCTCGTGTTCTTGTCTCAGGCTAAGCATGAAAACGCAAGATTGCTGAGGTGGTCTTTATTGCTTCAACCTTATCAGTTCAGTATCCAATATATCCCAGGAAAATTGAATGTCGGTGCAGATTTCCTCAGTCGGCACCCCTGTGATCAAAATTAGAGTAGCGGCAGACGTGAGGAGTAATTTTACCTATGTGTATCGCTGGTGTTGGAACTTACCATAGGCATGTTTTCAAGTGGGGAGATGTGTAGTGAAATTGACAGAGATACAACGGTAAAATACCTCCAAGGATAACATATAAGGATAAAAAAAACATAATGCGTAGGCTGCTGATGTACATGATCGCCTAGACCGCGGGTCATCATCCTCCATAATAATTGACTTGCTAGACAGGAGGGGAACGGCGGATCAAAAAGGAAAAAAATATGACTGGAAAGATTGCGTGAGACTGGAAAGGCTAAGGAGACGCAATTGGGGGGGAAACGGAGAAAAGTCACGTTTCCCAAGTTGACATAAAAAGTAAGCAACTCGACAGAAGGGACCATAGATATGTTACGCCACAGTCATTTATTGGACGCTTTTGCAATACCAAGCCCTTGATTTGAATTCAGCGGCTAAACGCAGATGTTCGAAATATTAGAAAATTTAGAAAGTATTTTTTTCTTAATATTAATGTTAGGAATATAAAAATTAGCTGGCCGGATGGCCCATTCTGAGCAGTGAACTAATATGGTCTTAATTTTACAGACGGATAGATAATATTGAAGATAATGACAAAAGACAGTGTTGTTCACATCATCGACAGACTGTATTGAATCTAAAAGTGTCGCTATTTGAAAAAAAAACACGACCTCGAGACGCAGGTGTTCAAATCTACTTGGTATGGAGGAGAGGGGATATTGTGGTGGCTGTGTCTAAAAATAACTTTTAACGACAAAATTTTGGAGGGGAGAGAAAGGTTGGTTCAAAAAATCAAGTACATTTTTGTAGAAACACAAGTAGAGATGGACAGACTAACAGATAACCATCCATACTTGACTGAAGCATGACTGAAATGACTTTAGTGTAGGAAATTTGAAATTCAAATAAACCTAGGCAGTGATTGGCCACAGACAATCATATTATTAGCGCTCAGAGCGAATTTGGGGCCATTCTTCAATAGT
This sequence comes from Oreohelix idahoensis, assembly GCA_024509875.1. Classification (NCBI taxonomy): domain Eukaryota; kingdom Metazoa; phylum Mollusca; class Gastropoda; order Stylommatophora; family Oreohelicidae; genus Oreohelix; species Oreohelix idahoensis. Next base: position 288,749 of record JAMPIV010003956.1, on the reverse strand, counting down.
TGTTCAGTGATAGACACAGATTTTAAAGTGTGGTGATTTCCATATGAAAGAAAGTGAAATAAATTTAGGGACGCCATACTATAGCCAGCAGCTCAGCTGAGTTTTGCTAGCAATTCTGTGTTTTTTATTCATAATCTGGTAAGATTGAAATTATTTCCTTATATATTTTGAATATTGTTTCATGTTCGAGTGATTTGATACTGCCATATCGAAATCTAGCCTTACAAACAAGTAGGGATTTGCTCTAGACCCCCCGCCCTAGTCAGGGTCTAGGGACCAACAATGTACATAAACTCCAGCAAGGGTTAGGCAAGACAGATCAAGTGTTGAGAATAATGAAACATATTACCTATCCTCTTTTAGGGCAGAAAACTAATAAATATTTTTCAGAATCTATAGTCTGGGAGGATCTATCTGATGTAAAACCACCATGGTAAATGTGCTGTTTGGTCAGAGAGATCTGACCTGTCTGTATGATGTGGTTGTTGTGTCAGTGTTGTGTCCAGACGTGGGTAGAGAATAGATTTTGACACATGGCCCATACTTTGATTGCAGAGCTGTGAGTTTCTGTTGTCAACCAAGCAGTGTCTATTCAGTTGGTGACTTTACTCGAGTGTATCTGTGCAGTACTTGTGACAGAGACCACCATTATTGCCCGCCAGCACGGAGAGGTGGGACCACCTGATTTCAGCACCAGAGCTACAACTACAAGATGAGTGAGCCTCTGGTCTGCTGGACATTCACCAACACTTTGTAGTTACTAATATCCCCATAAAAATTCCCACCATTTTCTGGACACTGTGTAGTCAATATAGACAGGTGTGATGAGGCCACCCCAACAGCACAAACATTAACTATCCTCCCAAGTAGATGACTACTAGAACATTTTAATAAAACTAACTAGTATAGTACATATATATGTACACTATTGCATTTATGATATAATATTCCATGCATTTCTTTCATAATCTCTAAATCCTTTTAAGTTCTGGTCAACCTAAAAAATTGATCCAGAACAAAATAAATGTAATATAATTCTATCAAAAAATTTTACACACGTGAGTTAGTTCAGTGTATTTTAACATTTATTAATATTATTAGTCTTGTTAAATATCTGTGGGTATATCTATAACCTATTACACCACACTACATATCATAACCCTAGACACTTTACGTAGCCACATTCATTAAAAAAAATTAAGTGTGAGGTCGTAGTGGTAGCAAGAAAGGCCTTCTGACAATTCTCAACTACATTTTATCTCAGGAGCCTTCACAGCTGGCCTCATACAATTACATTTAGTAATATCACCATCATACAATACCATCAACACCACTACATATATAGTGGTGTCTGTGGTCGTATTTATACATCTTATCTCCTTGTGTGTCAAGGCAGTCAGAGGAGGGCGAGACTATAGCCAGTCTAAAGTCACGAAGCGGCAAGGGGAGATTCAAATCCTGGTTTCATCCCTTGAGCCAATAGTCGCGTCTGTCCACAGGCATGTCATTTTCCATCTAAATTCTATTTTCTCAGACTTTCTCATACTAGGGTCTTGCTTTCATTCAGGCACACTCTATAAACTTAAAACCACTTCGTGACATTATCCAAGCTTGGGTTGGACAGGAGTGCTGAATAGAACCAGCTTTGTTTGTCTGGCGAAACGTTGTTTTTTTTTAATTTTAACATCTTTATTTACATTCCGTGGAAATTTACAAAGCCATTTGCATTGAAACATTGACAATAGCATGAATATAAGAATAAAAATGATAATGCATTGAGCAGCTGTTAAAAAAAAAAAAAAAAAAACTTTCATTACTTGCACACAGTCATTTACACACTCTTGTACTCTAAAAGTTACACATTGCAAATTTTGTAATTGTAGTGTTGAAAAAAAAACCCTACTTTCCACCGCTATTTGCCGACTTTCCATGCTGGCGGTCGTTGTCATAGTCCCAGTCCCCATAATTACAGGTTCCGGACATATTTGGTTGGTCGTAAAACTTCAACGAGACACAGCGCTCCATAGATACTCCGTCAAAAAAAAATTTCCCGTGTTCCGATTTTCCCTGCCACGATTTAACGACCACTGTTTGAATGCTTGGCGGTCGCTCTGTCCCCATCCCTTAATCACGGGTGCCGGACATCGCTGTCGTAAACCTTCAACGTGTCACAGTACTCCATAGATGTGGAAACTGGGGCGAACGGATAACATTAATAAAAAAAACAAAAAAAGGAAAATGAAACTTTTTTGACTGCATAACTGCCTTTTATAAATTTTGTTTATAAATAAGAACGTATCTGTCTCGAAATAAAATAATACCGTAGTGCAAATAAACCATTTTAAGTCAAATGTTGTGAACATACATTAAATGTAAGTGCTGAAACACAATGAGTGATGGCCATGTACAATGTATCCTTTTAAATAACAGTTAAAGGGATATAGAATGAAAACACAATTTGAATGATATCCATTTAATAAATATAATTGATTATCCCACTTTGAATGACAGGTTTACACCCCTTTTCAAAAATAGTTTAATTAACTAAATTTACTAAACTATATTGAAATAAACCAAATCTACAATAAATCTTACTGTAAGAACGTAAACTTTATAACGGTCAGTAAATTTTAAAGAAAAGAAATAGTTTTCAAGTTTTTCTTTATGCATTTATCTTCTTCTTCTTCGATCCTTAACCACCGACCGTCAAAGCAGTCAGTGGCCATCACGCCTAGTGGCGTCTTGTAGGGCAACAACAATTTGATTCCACTTTGCACGGTCGGTGGCCATCCTTCGTACAGTGCCCCAACTCTGGTTCATTCTTTGCATCTCAGCCTCCACAGTCCTGCGCCAAGTTGTTTTTGGTCGGCCTCTCTTTCGCTTTCCTTCAGGGGTCCAAAGCATAGCTGTTCTTGTGATGGCATCGGGGTCTCTTCTGAGGACATGACCAACCCAGCTCCAGCGTCTGCTAGCTATGATGGTGTGCATGTCCTCTTGCTTGCTACGAGTAAGCAGATCTTGGTTGGTGATGGTATTCGGCCAAAAGATGCGGTGAATTTTTCTTAGGCATGTTGTGTGAAAAGAGGACAATTTTGACATTTCCTTCTCTGTGACTCTCCAGCATTCCGCACCATAGAGAAGCACAGAAAGCACGCAACTCTGGTATAATCTTAATTTTGTGCTTGTGCTGTATTGGGAGGACTTCCAGATGTTATTTAGGCTAAAGAAGGCTGTTCTTGCCTTATTCATTCTGATGTTGATGTCTTTGCCTGCCCCACCGTCTGGTGTTACTATGCTTCCTAGGTATGTGAAGGTATCTGTCTGTACCAATTGCTGATTCCTTACTGATATGGGCTCAGGGTTGCTCACATTGAGCGTCATGACCTCAGACTTCTTTAAATTGATGCTCAAGCCCACCTGCTGGCTAAATTTATTAAGTCTATCCGTTTTTTCCTGGATGTGTTGATGTGAATGTGCCAGCAGTGCAATGTCATCTGCATATTCCAGATCTTCCAATGTAGAAAATGTAGTCCATCTTATTCCTCTTGGACTGCCCTCTGTTGTCTGGCGCATCACCCAGTCTATGACTGTTAAAAAAAGAGTGGTTGATAAGGGGCATCCCTGTCGTACTCCTGTCTTCACCTCGAAGGTTAGGTTGCTCTGCCCAACACTATACGTAAAGTTGGCATAGAGGCTTTTTATGATTGACACTATGCAGCTTGGAATTCCATAAGCCCTCAGTATTTTCCATAAACTGTCCCTATGTATGCTGTCAAAAGCCTTTTCAAAATCAACAAAATTTATGTAAAGCTGTCTTTGCCATTCTGAGCACTGCTCTATAATGTTCCTGAGAGTGAATATATGGTCTACACATCTTCTGTTCTTTCTAAATCCTGCTTGTTCTTTCCTCAGTTTGTAGTCTACTGCCTTTGAAATTCTCTGTATACTTATCCTGCCTAGTATTTTGCTGGGAACTGAGAGAAGAGTGATTCCTCTCCAATTATTGCAGTCTGCAATATCTCCCTTTTTGGGCAATTTGACAATTATTCCTTTGTTCCACTCTGATGGTGTTGTCCCCGTTTTCCACACTTGTGCAAATAGTGGTTTCTAATAGTTCTGCTGCTAGCTCAGGGTCTGTCTTAAATAGCTCTGCATTTAAGTTATCATGGCCCGGAGCTTTACCGTTCTTTAACCCTTTGATTGCTGTGATGATTTCTTCTTTTCGTGGAATGTCTGTATTTACATCTAGATCGTTTTCAGCCTCAGGAACATTCAATTGTGTCTCTGGTATTTCCTTGTTCAGAGTTTCTCTGAAGTGCTCTGCCCATCTTGTTTCCTGTCCCTCTGCTGTCTTGATGAGATTTCCTTGCTTTATCTAAATTAATTTAATTATTATAAGATTTAAAAGCTATTCTGGAATCTATGATAGGAAACTCTTTACAGAGCGGTACAACAGGAAGCAATCTGATCATCAGAAGTAGTCCCCCCGTCCGACAAGTGTTTCGGCCCGATATACTCCTTTACACTCTAAGGGGGGCGGGCCCACTTGGGTCATGACTCCCAAGTGTCTCAGCCTCCTGTTGTCTTGTATCAAAAATGAACCCATTTCACTTATGGTAGCAACTTTTGTCCACAACTCCGCCAGCCGTGGAGGCAATTGTGAAAGTAACAAAGAGAAGACAAATTATTCCGTTCGTTCCGTCGCACACACTGAGCCACCATAGCGAAGCCAACGAGTCTAGCCACTGCGCGTTCGCCACTGAAATTCTGACAGACACCCCTATAATATACACCGCCTGTTGCCCCTCGGTCACAGCCCGTTCACTGGTACACCAAAAAACTCAGCGTATTGTGGACTTAGAAAAATTCCTGGTGTTTTCTGTACCGCAGCGTTTATTGTCACGATTTCCATTGCCCATTGCGGTTGTTCCACAGCCAGCCTGATGCCTTTTCGGCAGTTTAACTAAGGCTCTTCAGTGCCCTTGTTCTTGACTGTCCCCTCAGCCCCAACAGTTTCAATAGATCATACACTGATGCAGCCACAAGCCCTCTTGCGCCCACTTCAACAAGCTCATTTAGCACTTTGTTATGGCGCCAAGTGTATCGCCCTTGCCCTAATGACACCTTACACGCTGAGAGCACGTGTTCGAGTGTCTGCCTCCCCTGGCACAGGGGGCACTGCTCATCATCCGACTTTCCCCATTTCACAAGGTTGGTGGCCGACGGCAGCAGGTCATACATTGATCTAACAACGAATCTGAGCTAAAGAGGTGCCATATGCCATATATCATTCCATATCAAGGACCTTTGCAGGGCTCCTTCCCATGTAGTCCATTGGCCTTGTTTGACCTGCTGCACTGCTTTTTGGAACCTCTTATCATTCTCAGATCCTCGTATCTCCTAAACTACCATGTCTCTGCGCTCCCTGCTTGATGCCTTGGACCACCAGCGGATGTCTCCATGACCAAATCCCCGTCTATTCGTTTGTGTGTATCCGATTACCTCCCTCAGTTTGAGTGACTCTTGGGCAGCATCAACAGCTTCTTCCACTCTCCACTTCCTTCCCGTTTTCAGTGTGGGCTGAATGGACTTAACCACGTCATCAGCTGACTCGCGTAGTATCATTGCAAGCCTTGCCTTTCCAACTTTGTACTCTTCAACAACTGACTTGAAAGGAAGCAGAAGTTTTGACTTTTTGCAGTACAGTGCTACATCTGACAGACCTGGTGGTACCCCTAGCCACTTTCTCATGAACTTGTTGACCTTCTGCTCTATAGCTTCCACTGTACTTGTGCTTATTTCATAGATAAGCAGTGGCCACAGCAACTTCGGTATCAACATGAACTGGAGGCACCACAGTTTGAACTTTCCCAGGAGTCTGCCATTTCTATTGTCTGTTGCACTGCCTTATGGTCTTTTAATGAGGCATCGTACACCCTGCCAAGACTTTTAACAGGTTTCTCAATGACAGTAGGGATTCTTTGGTTGGAAACCATGAATATGACCTCTGCTATCTTCCCTTTCCTGACTGATAGGCTTCTCGACTTCTTGGGTTTGAAGCTCATTCTTCACTAGCTGACTAGTTCATCCAAGCGTGCTAACATCCTCCGTGCCTGATGTTCATCTAATGTCAGAATTGTTGTGTCATCCATGAATGCTTTGAGCGGTGGCATGTGACACATTCCACTGAGCTTTGGACCTATAGCCATTCCTTCAACCGCATTGAGGATTACCCGCATAGCCATCACGAATAGTATCGGAGAGATGGTACACCCCATCGCAATTCCAACTTCAAGGCCAATCCACTTCGTTGTGTACTCTCTGGTTGAAAATCTGACCGCAAACCCGGCGAAATACAGCTTCAGCATTGCTGCAATCTCTTGTGAGACATGATACATTTCTAGGGCCTGCCACAACATCTGGTGTGGAACGGATCCATAAGCATTCGCTAGATCCAACCAGATTACATGGAGGTTTGTTCTGTCAGACTTCGCCTGTGGAATTTTGCTCCTTCGGGATGTAGACTCCGTTCGCCTTTCTCCATTCCTTGCTTACAAGCTGGGTTTTCCATGCATTCTTCAGTAAACGGAGAAGTCGTTTGAGCACTTCAGGGCATCTCTTATACACCACATATGGAACACCATTAGGACCTAGAGCTGACTTGCCCCGAGCTTTCTGGACAATGCTTTCTACCTCTTGCACCGTTGGGGGCTTGGTGTTAAATTCAGCTCCTGGCTTAGTCGGCCATTTAAGGCCTGCCATGCTGCTGAGCGGCTCATCTCTGCGACCATCTGAATATGTCATTCTAAGGTGTTCTTCCAGGTCTTCTTTCTTGATCTTTAGCGTACCCGACCGTGGCTGCTCAAACAGTTCTTTGGCAAACTTGAAGGGCTTTCTAAAGAATCTTTCCCTATCCCTTCGAGTCTTCCTTCTCTTCCTGCACAATCTTTCTGTTCTACAAAGGGCATTATGTTGACCTTTCAGGTGCTCCCAAACCTGTCATAACCCTTCCTTCTCTGTGGCAACTGCGTTCTTGAAAAGTTTTCGGACATGCTTCTTCTGTTTCCTGATTTCTTCTATTTTAATTTGTCTTCTACTTTTTCGTGGTGGGTTACCTTCCCTTGCCTCCCTCACTCTGAACACTTTGCGACAGTGCAGATATATTATGGCGCCGAAGATTTCCAGCTTCTTCTCCAAAGTTATCTGCTTCAGGTTGTTATCCAACTCTTTTGCCAAAGCTTCGTCCAGCTGTTCCCAAAGCCCTTTTCCACTGACAGGTGGAAACTTGATTACATCTCTCTTCCCGTCCAAGAAGTGTGTGAGATCATCATCAGGCAGATCAACTTGAATGTACTCAGCACTGTGGATTGACTCCTGGCTGCGTTCTTCTAACGTCTTATCCACAAAAGTGTGTTCCACACCTTAGTGGTACACGAAACTATTTTTGACGGCGTAACTGCCTAAAAGATCTCAGCTCAAAGTGGCCAAGACTACATTCTGTTAATGGTTGTCATCTACAAAACTCAGTCATTTTTGCGATGTGTTTTAAAGTATTCTTTTTAAATTTAAGACTTAAGCAGCTAAACAGCATTTTGGTTTTTTTTTTTTTTTTTTTTGGTCAAAAAATAATTAAAATTAAGATTATAAAATGAGTGATGATGAAGGTACGCAAGGTAGTTGTAGCAGCACGACGACACACACGCCACAGCGTAAAAAAGTGAAGCCATGTTATCAGCAGGCTTTTTGTGAGGAATGGCTAACAGTCAGCGAACTGAAGGATTGAATAAAGCCGGACTCTAGCAATCGCTATGCTACGATTTGTGCGGTCTGTTCCTGATCATTAACTAATGCCAACAAAACAGCTTTATTGAAACATAAAAGCACACAGAAGCACATGAAAAACTTCGAAGCCAAAAGCAAAACTCTGAACATTAACAAGTTTTTCATCAAACCAAAAGAGCCCTGTCTCCAAGACAAAATTGTTAAAGCGTAGATACTGTTGTCGGCTTTCATGGCAGAACAAAATACTCCGTTTTCGCAAGCTGATCATTTGGTTGAATGTGGCAAGCAGATGTTTCCAGACAGCACAATTGCTCAAAAAATGTCGCTGAAGTGCACCAAGGCTGCCTATGTGATATATTGGGGTGTTAATAACATCATTTTAAAATAATTGTGAATTTTTGGTAATAAAAAAATAAAGTAAAAATGAAGAAATAAATAAAAATTGGTAGCACACAGCTTATTTGTGCTAAAGTTGCACTAAAAGATTGTGTAAGCATCGGCTATCCCGTGTATTTGAGGCATAAAATAATCTGGGTATTTCTGGGCTTTTTAAAGAAGAAAATCTGGGTTTATCTCTAGAACTTGAGTGGCAACCTTGAAGACTACAAACGAACAGTACGGAGCCCGCTAAGAGCAACGACGAAGATCCCACAGAGCCTTTGACCACGGAGGATGGGTGGAAAGTAGTTTCCTATCCCGACTCCCGAAACAAGAGGCAGCGACGACATTCAACCCCCGACAGTCCTGGTGATGGAACAAGTACCAGTACAGAAATGGAAAACAACAAAACACCCTTACATCACGTGACACCAAGAAAAATAAGCCAGCGAGTAGCAAGACCCAAGACCCATGAGAAGACAAGCAATGATAGATCAACACAAGAAACTGCGATTCCAGACACCGTAGCTTAACCCAACTCAGCAGATCCAAGTCAGACAACCACCCCAACACAAGAAACTGCGATTCCAGACACCGTAGCCCAACCCAACCCAGCAGATCCAAGTCAGACAACCACCCCAACACAGGACCTGGAAAACAACACAAACTACACATCACCGACCAGATCAACTACCAGACTCGTAATAGACCTAGAAGACGGTGGAAATACTTGCTACAACAACCAAGAAAGACACTAGGACCAATTTATCAACGGTATGTAAAAAAAAATCCCACAATGTCATTACAAACATATCCTCTTTATTCATTCCATATTCATCATCATCATGTGACGTATTCTTTCCAGAACGTTGTCTCCATTACAGCTGCTCTGAACGCATCACGATTCTGAAGAACGATAGAACAAAATATACAGCGCTGCATGCAGATAGGCTAAATAGTGGATTTAGAAGGGACCACACAGACGGAAACACAACACATAGTGCAGGCTTTCGAAAGTTACTATAGGAACCTGTACACAGAAGAAAATGTTCAACCAAATATACAAGATAGATTTATGCAATTAAAAAAAAATTGTCTGACGCAGACAAACAAACACTAGACACTGAGCTGGCACTAACAGACATAACACTCGCAGTGAATGCAATGCAAAAAGACAAATCACCAGGACCTGACGGACTTACGACAGAATTTTACCAACACTTCTTTCCTACCCTAGGGCCTCTTTTACTACAAGTATACAAAGAAGCTTTGAGAATAATGAACTCCCACCAAGTCTAAACATGTCTTACGTCACTCTAATACCAAAACCAAACTCCGGTGTTAGTAAATCATACATTAACTAACACCTTCAGGCTAACAAGATCTGTAAGGCAGGGATGCTCTCTCTCTCCTTTACTGTATGTTCGTGCACTAGAACCACTACTAGAGAACATTAGAAAAGACAGCTCTATTAAGGACACTTTCATACAAGGGAAAGGTGAACAAAAGTTGCTCGCCTATGCAGATGACACCATCTTTTTCCCACCAAACAAAAACACAGACTTTAGCAAAGGTAGCGGAGCAAAAGTAAATGTTCAAAAATCAACAATAATGGGCATAGGCAAATGGAAGAACAAAGCAGACTTTCCCTTTGGACTAACACCAATAAACAACATCAAAATCTAGGGTATAACCTTTCCCTCACACCCAAATCGCACACACAGAGACACATGGACAAATATAACATCAAAAATACGAGACATGCTGCACAGATACAAATACAAAACCACAACGATTTTTGGACGAAGTTTAATTGTAAATACATACATTTTCCCTAAGCTACTTTACATTGCCACAGTTTTCGACCCCCCAAAACAGACTATCACGGATTTAAGCAAACAGGTCAGAGCATTCGGTTTTGGTCGCACAATTTATAGCATTAAACACAAGACACTTATACAAGAAAAGAAACACGGAGGGACTGCCCTTCAAGATATAGAAACAAAGATCCAGGCACTCAGAATTAAACACACAGGCAGCATCATCAAACACACAGAACGACACACACTAGCTCATTATTACATGGGACTCAGACTTTCCAAACTGAGACCACTGAACAATGCAATCCCCCATCACTTTGGCCCTATGCCCTCATTTTATAAGACATGCATACAAGCCATCCAAGGACATGAACAATTAATTCACCAGAAAACAAATGCAATATATAAACATTTAGTTAAACTCCAAGCATCACCATTACACCTAAGAATTAAAAGAGGACAGAAATATGCGATAAAAAATTACACCGAAACCTTCACTAACTTGCACAACCCAAAAATCACTGCTAAAGCAAGAGAGGTCACGTTTAGACTAATATACAACATGACACACACAACAAAACGAGAAGCACACAGATCCAACCAAATAACAAAATGTCAGCTATGTAGGAAAAGCATCAAAGAAACAGAAGATCATTTGTTTTTTGAATGCAGTACAATCACACCTACAATGAAACTACTGCAGAAAATCATCTATTGACAAACAACAACAAAATCAGATATCTTCAAAGCAATCTTCTTAAACATAATTCCGGAAGCAGAAAATAACACACACACATTGATTGTGATTATTTTATCAGAATTTCGAAATCAGATTTTGTGTTTTCGGAATCTTGCCATGTTTAATCATCGTATTTACAACTCTGCTTTATTTCTGCACATTTTTTGTCAGAAAGTTTTATCAATAGCCCCTGAGATGGTACCTCTTCCATAACGAGGCAGCCTTGGTTCGTAAAACGACTCTTTCTTTCCCCTACAGCCCTCCCTCCGTCTCACTACTTGTCCAAATATAAAAGACTCTTAGGTCTAAGGGTCATTCTCTGTCTATCCTAACATTTTATAAGTCCGCTTTCGGCCTTCTGTGCCCCCTTCCTTCCCCAGTCCCCCTATCCTCTCAAGTACTTCAGCTCGATCTTTTAAACTACTCAGATATTCGCGGGAGGTCATGTTGACCACAGTTCTAGATGTCGTTAAAGTGCCATGGTCTGACCTTGCCAACTGATCCCTAAGTGTGTTCGTGGGAAGTCTTTGACGCTGGTAACCTTTAAATTCAGAAAAAAATAATAATAATAAAAGGTGCAGTGAAATGTGCTTGTAATTGTGTATGTAAACGTGCCCGAGTGTGTATAAATGTATATTTGTATTTAATGAAATGTTCAATTTTTCTTTTCTCCATTATGAAATGTGAATAAAGCTTGTTGTAAGCGGTCACACACCGGAAATGAATGAATGAACAAGCTCGTTTAATAACCAAAACTATCCACTAAGAAGTGTCTCTTTTCGGATCCCATTTATTTCCCCTGTTGCGCTATGCACTGGATGAACCAAGACTCTTTCTTTTGCCCAGGGGACATCCTTTCAGATTACATTTCACGGTCCAGCACGAATTTATTTTAGCCAAGCCGGGCCTGAGGTCTTGGCATCATAAATCAGCGAAATCGGACACCTGCTTTTAGCGGAAGTAAATTTAAGTACCCTTTGTTTTGATTATTTTCCAACAAGACGGAAATCTTTCGCGGCGGACTCTAAATCTAGGAGGTCTTTGACAACCCTGCAATTTTACGACCCACGGTATTTATGGGACTGTGAAGGTCCGAGATCCTTTGTTGTCAACTTCATTTTAAAACCGAGATGACTATCAAGAATATAAACACCATCACTCGAAATCGTAAATAGTAGCAGTAGAAAAATTGTTGGTACTTGTGTCTTTATTCACCCACAGATTAAAATTGTTGAAATTTAAAAGTCAAACGGAGCACCGTACTTTTTCTTAATTTTTTTTTTCTTAAATTCGCGCGAAAAATGTAACACTGTGTCTTCGCGAGGCAAATCTTCGCGCGGAAAATCTAATCGTGCCATTCAATCGCTGTGTCAAGACCGTGGAAGATGAATTTATTGGAGTTGTAAGATTTTACACGTAACAAACAGAATTGTGTGCAGTTATTGCAGGACCGAGGAATTCTACACACCGTCCGACTGTGTGCTAACAATCATGTCATGTGTTTGTCCCTCACAGTTTGCCAAGATCGTTAGAGATGTCGCACATGTCAGCAGGACATTCCGGTTCGTTCTAGCACATGGTTACAGGGCACACGTCTGTCCTTCAGGCAGATTATTCTGTTCATTTACTGTTGGGGTAAAGCGATGACTAACATTGATTTCTGTAAATCAGAGCTAGGAATTGCCAATGAAGCTGTCATTAGATGGAACAGCAACCTCCGTGAGGTTTGTGCAAATGTACTAATTGCTAATCCCGCTGTAATTGGCGGTCCGAATACGACGGTAGAGATTGATGAAAGTGTGTTCACACGCAGAAAAAATAACGTCGGTCATGTATTTCCACAGCAGTGGGTATTCGGTGGCATTTGTCGTGAAACAGGTGAGTGTTTCATGGTTCCAGTGCCGGACCGCTCAGCGGCTACACTAATGCCCCTTATCATAGCCAACATTCGTCCTGGTACGACAGATGTGTTTGATCAATGGCGCGCATTCAGAATTTGCCAGGTTTAATTCACGAAACAGTGAATCATTCTGCAAATTTTGTCGACCCAAATACAGGAGCAAACACACAACGAATAGAGAGGTTGCGGAAAGCTGCGAAAGAACGCAACTCACGTCAGAACGGAACACATAGACACATGTTAGATTTCTACATGTGTGAATTTTTGTGGCGACATCGGAATAAAGTTCGTCAGTCAGACCCGTTCGACAATATCCTGCATGACATTGCAGAATTTTGGCCTCCTCTGTAAATTGTGCTGCTTCGAACGAAAATGTGTATGTCCTGATATGTGCAAAAGCTTCAGCGATCCTTGGTGATCTGTTCCCATCACGATCCTTTTTAGGGCCCAGAAAACTCACGAAACTGCACCCATCACGGTCCTGTTTAGGGCCCCCAAAACCCACAAAACTGCACCCACCACGGTCCGTTTTAGGACCCACAAAACCCACAAAACTGCACCCACCACGGTCCTTTTTAGGGCGCACAAAACACACGAAACTGCACCATGGCAAGAAATCCCTTGTGAAATATTGACACAATCAGAGCCGGATTAACGAAGTAGCAAAAGTAGCATATACTACGAGCCCCGTGCCTTTTTGGGGCCCCGCGCCATTAAATATGTACATAATTTTTTGGTCATCTTCTAATACGAGCATTAAACCAATGATCTAGTGATTTTTGCCATCTTTAGCGCCTTTTCATTTGGTGTCACGAAATTGTGAGAGAAAGAGCATAAGAGGGTGACTTAGTGTGACTCTTTATTATTTTTATCTTAACTGTTTGCGGACGGAAGCAGTCATTTTCTTTGGATTTGTTGAAAGACTGTACACCTTCTTTTCTGCTTCTACCTACCGGTGGGGGCTCCTTTCTACTGCATTATGTACTGGTGGTACTCATAATAAGTCCCATTTGCCCTTTGTGAAAAGACTGTCAGATACCAGGTGGTCCGCTCGGGCAGATGCAACAAAAGCACTTTTACACAGCTTTTCTGCAATAAAACAAGTCTTGGATGATATTTCAGATAACAATGATCAGAAGGCAGAGTGTCGTCAACAGGCTCGTGGTCTACTATCAACCATGATGAAGTTAGAAACTGGAATAATGATCATACTGTGGGATCAAGTATTACAGCGTTTTCAAATGACCAGTGCTTCTTTGCAATCTTCTGACCAAGATTTGAATACAGCTTGTGCACTCTATGAATCCCTGCGGGGGTATATTCAAGCTATGCGGTCTGCTTTTGTAGACATAGAACAAAAGGCCAAGGATGTGACTGAGTGTGAACATTATCAAGAACAAACTCGAAGAAAACACAAACGAAATCGAGAGTATGATGATTTCAGTGGTTCCAGCACACTTGATGAATCTCAAAGGCCTTCTCAGCAGTTTCAAAGCCGAACATTTCTTGTCCTTATTGATAGCTTGCTCTCTACCTTGTCAAAACGCCAAAAAGCTTATCAAAAGTTGAATGATGTATTTGGATTCCTTCGTCAGTTACAGTCGTTTACACCTGAAGAGGTGGTAACGAGATCATCGAATCTTATTAAATCATATCCGGAAGATCTGGAAGAAAGTCTTTGTGAAGAACTTGTGCAGTTTACAGAACTGTTGAAAACTGATCTTGCTTCTCATATTGGCACTACTCTAGACCTTGTAGAGTTACAGTTTCACCGTTGGATAATTGACAATTCTTTGGAGTCTTGTTTTCCAAATGTAGAAATCGCCTTGCGCATCTATTTGTCACGAATGGTAACCAACTGCAGTGGGGAACGATCATTTTCAAAACTGAAACTTATTAAAAATGAACTAAGGAGCACCATGGGTCAAAAGAGATTGAACAATCTCACACTAATGAGCATTGAACATAAACTTCTGCGTGAAATTGATACATCCTATATCATCAACAAATTTGCTCATGCTAAATGTAGAAACATTAATATTTAAACAATAATGTTGACTGTGTTGTTACTTTTGATAATGATAATTACTATGCAGATTAAAAATGTATGTGTTCAAATATATGTGTGTTGTTTTATTGTTGTTTTTTTTAAATATAGGGCCCCTTTCTTGACATATGCTACAGGCGCCGTACTAGCTTAATCCGGCCCTGCCTGCAAACGGTTTCTGTCTTTTGTTTTTACAGCACTAAAAACGTAGGGAGGATCAGAGCAAAATCAAAGCACTTAATACCAGATCGATAACGCAGCTGCGAACCAGCACCTTACTAAAGACCATAATAGAAGGCGGAGTTAAAGGCAAACGTGCAAGGGGAAGACAGCGCTATTAGTGGAAATGTAACATCAAGAGATGGACAAGAAAGAGTCCATCACAATATCAAGAGAAAAGGCAGAAGACGCCGGAGATCCATTGCAGCCGATCTAAGATATTGATATGTCTGATGATGATGAATAGTCTTGTTGTTCCCACCCCAAAAAAAATAATTTAATTTACAATCATCTTAACAAGACAATTTCGAGAACTACACGTCCCCTTGTAAAATCGTTGAAAGTATTAAAAAAGAGACATGAAAAGAGGTCGTATATCTTTACCATCACTGCCCTACAGATCGCAAAGGAGCATAGACCTTCAAATACGCATGCAAAGTCCACCTGTACCGCTCTTTACATTTCTTTCATATCTCTTTCACTTCTGTCTGCAGTTGACCTCTCCATAACACCATATTCCCAATGTGCCTCAATGGGAGTGTAACAGAATTCTTTTTACAGGACATACATAATATTTTCTTTATGCTTAATACATTCATGTGCCATGCTGCCACCCCTACCTGCGAAATGCATAAAAGACTAACCAGAGCTCATCCTGTCACCCCTACCTGCGAATTACTAAATAGACTAGCCCCGCGCAGGCAAATGTACGGAAGCCGGTGTGGTCATTGAATTTCAGAATGGGTGAACAAAGACACAAGAACTAAACTCTGTGTGTGTGTGTGTGTGTGTGCGCGCGTGTGTGCGTGTGTATGCGTGCGCGCGCGTGTGCGTGTGTGTGTGTAATGGACTTTTTTTTCCCCTGCTGCGAACAATTTAAAAACTGAAGAAAAAAGTCTTTAACCATTAGTTGAAGGCAAATTTAATTTTGCTCTGTTGATCAAGAGAAATTGAACAAGTATAACATATGTTGGCAAGTACGAATGTGTATGTGAAAAGAATTGTTTTTGTCTATTCGGGGATGCTTTTTTTTCATTTTTGTTCGCATTTGTTGTGTGTTGTTCCCCACCCCCCCCCCCTTTTTCCTCTCTTCCCCCCCCCCATCCCGCCATATTCCCGTTATCACTAAAAGAATAAAGAGTACGCTCTATATTTCCAATAAGTGGGTGTAAGGTTATTTTTATTTTTTTTTCTCTTTCTTTTTCTCTTCCTTCTCTTTTTAATCAACATTATCATTACCAAAAAATGTTAAATATGTAACCTTGGAGTACTAGAAAGCGTGTGTAAATGAGTGTGTGCAAGGTGTGAAAGTATTTTTTAAAATATTTTTTACAGCTGCACAGTGTATTTTCCTTGTTATGCTTATGTTCAAACTATTATTGTCAATGTTTCCATGCATATGTCTTTGTCAGTGTCAACGTATGTGAAAAAAGAGTTAAAAAATAATAATAATACAATTAAATGGATAGTTTTGGTCTATTCGGTTTTTTATTTATGTGAGGGTTTTTCTTCCTCCCTTTTTTGTCCACTGTTATTGCTAACAGAAAAAAAGAGCGCGCTCTATAATTCCAAAACAAAAGGGCTGTAAGATTTCTTTATCTTTTTTTTTTCCCTCTCTTTTTAAATCAACACTATCATTTTTTTTATAAATGTGCAATGTATAACTTTGATTTTTTTTCCCTCTCTTTTTAAATCAACACTATCATTCCAAAAACAATGTACAATGTATAACTTTAGAGTACCGGTACAAGAAAGAGTGTGTAAATGAGTGTGTGCACGTTTTTTTTTTCTTATACAGCTGCTCATTGTATTTTCATTTTTATACTTATATTTATGCCATTATTGCCAATGTTTCAATGCATATGTCCTTGTAAATTTCCACAGAATGTGAATAAAGATATTTAAAAAAAAAAAAAACTCAGGGGCAAACCAGGTCCGGGATCACACACATTCTATTAAATAAAGTCAATAGACCTCACTTTGAACCCCAGAAGGGGTAATACATTAAAAAAAAAATATTAAAAAAAGTCTATTGACTAAGGCTTCTTCAGGGAACCTCCGGGATGTACACTGGTCACATTAAATATATGATAAGGAGGAACTTCTGTTGAATCTTTCTTGCATAAAACAAGTACTGAAAGGGACCTAACATACAATTTATTAATCCAAGGGAATTAACTGTAAACAAACACCATAATATGAATAAATGTAAATATTTGTGCTAGATTTAATCAAAATGTGTTAAACCAATTTTTCTGTTTACAATAAAATTTGCAGTTTATGAAAATTAATACAAATTGACTTGTTTTGTTGTTTAAAGACGGTTATTAAAGAAATAATTTTAAAGGCGTATATTTTCTTTAAACAGAATTGTACATTATATAACTGCTTTATATAATAACTTGACATAGTTAATTCGTAAATTTTATTTATCATAAAGAAAGTATTTTTGACCGGCCTTCAAAAGAGGCTGATATAACTGAACTTTACGAGGGTGGACCCCCACGCATTTTCCTACCCCATTTTATTAATTAATAATAATAATAATAATAATAAATTCTTTAAGCACCAAACACGGCGCATAAGGCAGAAACCAGTGCTCTCCAGGTTGTTCGTTGTGACGCCACTCCTCTTAGCTCTTGCACATTATTTAGGCCCAACGTTCTTCCTTCTCTTATTATTGTTCTTCTGAGTGTTTCTTTTGGTCTTCCTTTTTTCCTCTTACCCTCAGGAACCCAAGTGAGCGCCTGTAGTGGTATTCTGTTGTTTTGCATTCGTAGGACATGACCGATATATGACCATCGTCTTTTCCTTATATAGTCGGAGACATATTTCTGCCTAGAGTCTTCTCTTATTTGTCGATTAGTCTTGAATTCTTTCCAACTGATGTTCATGAGTTTTCTAAGACATTTGTTCTCGAATGTATTCAGCTTGTTCTCCAATGATTTTGTTATTTTCCAACTCTCACAGCCGTATGTTAACACTGAGATAACATTTGAATTAAACAGACGAAGCTTGGTATGTATATTCAATGATCGTAATTTCCAAATGTTAGATAATCTATTGAAGGCGCTAGCTGCCAAAGCAATTCTAGTATGGATTTCTCTTGTTGTGTCACCATCCTGAGTCATTTTACTGCCTAAATAATTGAAACTTTCAACTTTCTGTAGTTTTTCCCCGTTCAAGATGATATCAAAGGTCTCGTTAGAAAAGTTCATAGCTTTAGTTTTAGAGGCATTTATTTGGAGACCTATTTTAACCGAGAGATGACACAAATTATTTATTGCTTCTTGGGATTGTCTTGGTGTTGAACTTAAGAATGCTACATCATCTGCGAAATCCAGGTCCCCCAGGAATTTTCCATTTGTCCATTTTATACCCAATTGTTCATTGTGGGTATAGTTTCTCATAACCCAATCAATAGCTATTCCAAAAAGTAGTGGTGACATAATACAGCCTTGTTTAACCCCTGTTTCTACTGTAAACCATTCTGTATTCCCTTTATTTGTTCTAACACAACATCTTGCATTGTCATATAGCGCTTTGATTATATTCACATATTTTGTTGGAAAACCATAGATTGTAAGTATCTTCCACAATGATGGGCGGTGTAGACTATCAAAGGCTTTTTGAAAATCGACGAAGGTGATAATAAGTGGCGATTGCCTTTCTACTGATTCTTCTATAATTGTTCTTAGTGTGAATATTTGATCAATACATGATCGTTTCGGCCTGAAACCCGCTTGTTCTTCTCTGATCTTTTCGTCAGCATGCAATTTAAGTCTTTCTAACATCATGCAACATAATAATTTTCCAGGTACTGATAATAGAGATATACCACGCCAGTTATTACAGTCTGATAGATCACCTTTCTTCGGTAACTTTACAATAATACTGTCTTTCCATTGTTGTGGTGGTTGTTCTTCTCCCCATACTTCATTTATAATATCTAAAATTCTCAAGAGGTTGTTGTCATTAACTGCTTTAATCATTTCCCCTGAAATTTCGTCAACTCCAGCAGCTTTAAAATTTTTTAATCTTTTAACGGCTTGTTTGATCTCGTCCAGCGTGAATTCATCGCAAGTTATTGGCAAGGTGGTTGTGAGTGTTTCATTATTAAAATCAGGTGTTACTGTTGGTGGTGGTCTGTTTAGCACCTCCATGAAGTGCTCAGCCCATCTCTTCATTTGTTCTTTTTCTGTTGGTATTGAATTCCCTAATTTACCTTTAACAGGTGTTTCCATAGCAGTAGGCTGGTGACATAGTTGTTTTGTAATTTGATAAAGGCACCTACTATTACCAGTTCTTGCAGCATTTTCAGCTTCTACGGCCAGTTCATTGATGAAATGTCTTTTATCTCTTCGAGTTTTTGTCTTCACTTCTTTATTTAACAAGTTATAAGATAGTTTGCAAGATTCAACTGCATTATGTGTACTTGCCGCTAGTAGTTTAAGTTTTGCTGTTTTCCTTTCTTGTATTTTATCCCAAGTATCTTCTCTCATCCATTTTTTCTTTTTATGTACTAGGTATCCGGTGGTCGCTACTGCTGCTTCTGTCATTGCTGTTCTCAGTTGTTCCCATTTAGTATCGATTGTCTTGGTGGTGATATCGTTGTCAATTTTGCCTAAAGCATCGAAATAGTTGTTCATTTTGACATTATATTCCTCCTTTATATCATTTGATTGCAGTCTGTGTACATCTATTCTTCTATTTTTATTCTGTTGGTATAACTTCTTCAGTTTAATTCTCAGTTTAGCTATGCAGAGGTTATGATCGCTTCCGATCTCTGCACCTCTGTATGCTCTGACGTCTTGAACTGATGAGCGAAATTTAGCGCTTATGCAGAAGTGATCTATCTGGTTCTTAGTTCTGCCATCAGGTGAATTCCATGTTATCTTGTGGATATTCTTATGTGGAAAGATGGTGTCTGCCACAACGAGGTTTGATATTTCACAAAGTTCTAGAAGTCTTTCGCCATTTTGATTCATACAGCCTATTCCATGAGTACCGAGATATCTTTGTACTCCATCGTTGTTGTCACCTACTTTGGCGTTAAAATCACCCATGACTGCTATTATGTCATGCTTGGGTATTGTGTTGATGGTACTTAGAAGTGCTTCATAGAAGTCATCTTTTGTGGTATCAAGAGCGTCGTTAGTTGGTGCATAACATTGTACAATTGAGAGCTTGAAAAATCGTGTCTGAAATCTAGCTAATATTAGCCTCTCATTGATAGGTACCCAGCTGATAAGCGATGCTGCTGCTTTCTGTGTCATTAGGATGGCTACTCCCTCTGTGTGACGATTATCATTACTACCAGAGTATATAATTTGCTTTTTTTCTTCTGAAATATATTTTATGCCCTTCCCCGTCCATCTACACTCGCTGACACCCAATAAGTCCAACTTATAATTATCCATTTCTTTAATTACTTCTTCCAATTTTCCGTCTTGATACATAGTCCTTACATTCCAGTATCCAATTTTAAAAATCTCCTTAGCCCCCAAGATATTAGAGTGAGTCATGTTTACTGTCGAGCCTGGTTCTGTTTCGGTAACAATAGCTTGTTTTACGATAGTGAATTGTTAACTCACTGATCAACCCTCCGATCCAACCGACCGATTCGAGGGTTTCGAGGTCAGTTATAGGAAAATATCTACACCACTAGATACTCTGGTGTATCTTTTATTCTATAATTTAACATAACATGGTACTATCCATCGAAATACACACATTCCTGATGTTTTTCTTTCGGCGTCTAAGGTGAGAAACGAATTTCACCTCCATCTTGGAAGGGTAGATAACTATTATTAATTGGCTCTGTTTTTAATATTTTTTATATTATTTGCTTTCTTAAGTATATCTTCTATGTGGTAGTCCGTGTCTGGTTGTTTGATTATTTCACAATTGTTATTAATTGCTGTAACTAAAGTACCCAGATGGACAATTTCCTCCATACACTTTCATCCTGTAGGGTATCTATGGTATCCATTGGATTGACCCGAGTTGTTAGTTGACATTTGGTAAAAGCTGTATGTGCTGGGTGAGACTTATCTAACATAACTTTGTTCATGTAATTTAGTCTTAACTCCTTTCTCCGTAATTCCAATGGTATAAAAGCATTCATGTGCTGTTGCTGATGGTTTCTGTAGCTAATTTTTTTTTTTATATTATGAGGGTTCCAACCCTAATGTACAAACTCTAATTATTGTTCACGACATGCATGAGGTGGCAGTAGACCTAAGGTTTCCTCAGGGGCACTATGGGATCTATATGGGTCACGTTAAATGTATGATAAAGAGGAAATTCCATTGACGACTAGCTCGGGCGTTCGCGCAGCTGGCGAGTCCTTTTTGGGGCTTTATGTTAGCAGATAGATAATGTTGGTCCTTTTCAGGACTTAGTATCTATCAACGCAGATCGGGTTCGCAGTCAACAGAGTTGACTTTTTTTTTGGATGGTAAATGCGCTCTGACATAACCAAATAGGTTGAAAGGTACGCGCCTCGCCAGAAGAAGGCAAAAACCGAACCAAAAGTAAAAAAACTTCCATTGAGTCATACTTGCATAAAACAAGTACAGAAAGGGACATAACATACAATCTATTATAATAATAATTGATCCTAGAGAATTAAGTATAAACAAACACCATAGTATGAATAAATGTAAATACCGTACTTGTGCTAGGTCTGGTTGAAATGTGTTAGAATTATTTTACTGTTTACAATAAAATTTGCAGTTTATGGGAAATTAAAAAAAAAAAAAAAAAAAAAAGCTATTGACTATTGGTATGTCTTAGCTGTGGGACACCTAACTAAATAAATATTGCGAGAAAAACGAAACGTTCGCGGTACTTACATTGTTATCAAAGCCAGAAGGGCTGAGGGGGGGGGGGGGGGGGGGGGGGAGCGGACTAGCTCGGGCGTTAGCGTAGCTGGCGATGTCCATTTTAGGGCTTTGTGCTAGCAGATAGATAATGTTGGTCCTCTTCGGGACTTAGTATCTATCAACGCTGATCGGGCTAGCAGTCAACAGAGTTGACTTTCTTTTGGATGGTAAATGCGCTCTGATATGACAACATAGGTTGAAAGGAACGCGCCTCGCCAGAAGAATGCAAAAAAAAAAAAAAAAAGTTCTGAGGAACCACAATAATATGTAGCAGTGGACAGCGCTATGATCACGGTTTGGTAGGAGGCGTCTTGAAGACTACAAATATTCTGTTTCACAACGTAGGAACCAAGATAAGAATAGGGGGTTTACACCGCACCCATACATTCAGACTTATCTGCAGTGGTTCATACTCTATCTAAGACTGCTGGTTGCTATCCAGCATCTGTCTGTATAGTTATTCGGTGCCTAAGGCTTGCCGGATATTATATCTTATTGGGAGGATAGGCCGGAACTTTTCAATGATTGGTCTTGGGGTCTAGTTAGCAGTCTTTAAACCTAACTAGTTACAAAGCCTCTATTCTAAATTTATTGTTACTAAGTGTTACGGACTAATCATATATCTAATCTAAGGATCTTGTGGCGACAGGGTAGAAGAGAGGACAGATAGAAGAAATAAAAGAGAGTACCAATCTCTTCCACAGTTTCTTTTGGCTCGCTGTAGGTAATAGTCCGACACTTGTAGGAAGAAATGTTTCAGGAGACTGAAATTTAAACTCTTCTCACTTAAGCCGAGAAACAGATCCCATCAAGGATCCTGAGAGTAGGTTAGGTCTTCAGCCACACTTCTCCTGAGGTACTGATATGGCTCATGAGACCCCCAGCTGGTAATTAAGATAATGATTAACAAAAACAGTTAACTACCAAGCAATACAGAACATTTAGTGAAAAGAAAGAAACAACAGTGAAATTCTTTTCAATGAATATATATTAGCTCAAGCTATATTGGTTACAGAAAAACAAGGAAGAAAAAAAAACAAATTATGTATATATGGTTATCTGTATATATTACTGAGTAGGAGATAAAAATAGCCTACACAAAAGTTATGTTTATTATTAGGGTACCCTTCACGATGGGAGCCGCGGTAGCATAGTGGTTAGTGCACTGGCTTCCTAGCTCAGTGGTCTATGGTTCGATTCCCAGATGAGGTGGGATTTTTTTAGGCCGCAAACGGCTCCTGGGTCGACTCAGCCCCAAATGGGTGCCAGAGCAACTCTGGGAAGGTTAAGGCGGCCGGCGAGATGCTGACCACATCACCGCTACTGTGCCGACGGTCGAGAAAATATGGGCCTAACACTATATTCCCAATATGCCTCAATGGGCGTGTAATGGGATCCTTTACCTTTTCTTACCCTTCACGATGGCTGAGGTTTATGTCCTAATTCTAATCACTGACTGGTATGACACAATATCTTTTAATGTTGGTCCTTTCTTAAAAAGCACTTATCATGAAAGTTGCTGCTGCTGTATGACTTCACAATATCACTGCAAGTTTTCTCCCCCTGGCCAAGTTGCTGGAATAGTTCGTAGCTGTATACTGCAAAGTTTCACTACACGACTGCGAGTTCACCTGCGTTCGTCACCACCAGGGAGCTAGGAGATACACATAAAGGAACAACCTATTTATCTCTCTGGTTAGAGGCAATAATTGTCCTGAGTGTGGTGTATAAACCAGGCTCAGATATCAGTCATATTATTACATAAATGACATGGACCAATGTTGGGCGCCATTCTTCGAGCTGCAAACATATAATATTAATAGGGTAGGGGCATACACATATTATCAACTGTTGTAAAGGCATACAAAAATCATAAAAATTAAATACATGAATGCGATAAAATATACAACCATTAAATAAAAGAGGCGGGCAGGGTAGTGCAAATGCATTCTGTGAAACAACATGAAGGACATCAAAGGCATACAAAAATCATATAACAGTAAATATATGAACTCTATAAAATATACAACCATTACATGAAAGTATGCAATTGACTGAAAAGCAGTGCAAACATTAACTAACGTTAATTGCATATAATGAGATAATAATTGAAAGCAGTTCAAACATTCAATACAAATAATTGCATATAAGAAGATAATGCATTCAGCTCACCCGCTTTGTTCCAATATTGAGTTTGGCTTGCCAAGATGGCATATATATATAAGCAATTCTTTTGCCTGGTAGTCTGACAGATTACATGCTAGAAGTTTCCTGCAACTGGCTTGTCTGTTCGGGGCTTTTGCAGATGTGAGAAAAAACATAACCGATATAGTCTTTATTTTATACGTTTAACAGCGGTCACTAAACTCATCCAGGCTAGGGAAACCTCCAGCCTACGGGTCACGGGTGAATGTCCTATGAGCACCCGGTCAACTGGAAATCCCCGGCTATCTGGGTCATTGGCCTCTCGGTTAAAATACTGAAGCGTCAAGTAGCTGGAAACCCCCGACCTTGGGTCATTGTCCTATTTGGCATTCGAAATCATGGAAGAGAGAGAAAGAGAGAGAGAGAGAAGAGGTTGGGCGAAGAATTTCGCGACAGATCTTCCGGTCTAACTTGCATGGAAGTTCACACAAGATTTAATTAAGTTCTTGAGTGTCATAACAGATGATGTCATTGGGTTATGACTAGTGTCTGTTTACTAACTAGTCTTGTTCAAGTACTCAAGTATAAGTCTAGCTTAAGTACATTTACTATAGTCAATTGGTGGTAGCACTACTTGGTGCTATGGGGGGACGTAGTAATCAATACGGTCACACATAATAGTTGAACAAAGTCTGGAATAGAATTCACCGCTAACATTGGATTCGTGGACTATGAAAAGGCATTTGACAGTGTAGACAGAGAATCACTTTGGGAATTGATGAGGCATTATGGAGTTCCCATGAAGATCATTACTTAATAAGAGAGACCTATGAAGACATGACATGCAGAATTCTTCATGAAGGACAACTTACAGAACCGTTTAGGATTGTGATGCTGTACTGTAATTCTGTCCTTCAACAGGCCCGATTGTGTTCTTCCATTTGAGTTTTTATCAGTCTTCTTCTCTTTGTAACTAGATGTGTTTGCCATGTATATTCTCCATGAATATTTATCGTGTTTGGTATATGTCAGTAGGTTTATTTTACACTCGGTCAGTTCTTCTCTTATAGATTTTTCGCGATTAAGTAGATTTTCGTTGTTTACGAAAATCGCCATTTCATGCACGCAAGTAAGAAACGCACGCGGCCGTCACGTAACGTGACGCAATTTTTGGACACGCGGTCTTCGCGTTGTTTTTAAATCTATTGGCGTAGGTCGCAGTATTTTATTTTTTTAGCGTTTCCATTGGCCCGAGTGCGTAGCTTAGCAGATATGCGGGAGTGGTTCCCTGTGTGTATATATAGCCAGTTAGACCTGGGATCTTTCTCTATATGAAGAAATAATTGCCGGCCGTGAAGCTACGCATTATCGTCTCCGCTGCGGGGAAGAAAAGCGGTAATTGGTATGTAGTCATTTTATTATCGTTTTACTTTTTAGAGGGTTCTTTGAGAAATCTCGACCCGTAAGTAAAGTTCTTCGGGGTCATTAACTTAAAGTTTTAAACGGTAGCGCTATCCATTATTATCTTTGAAGAACGATGTAAATGTAAAAGTGTGCATAATTCTTCCTAGGATTCTTGGCAGTAGATTGGAGCGTGTGAAGTTGTGAGAGACACGGGTGCTCATAGTTGTAGAGTGTTGTGTAATACCACCATTTATTCCTGTATATTTACAAATGTAATTTTATTGGGAAATCAATTGTGTGTACGTAAAGTTTACTGTGCCTTAAATGTGAGAAATGCAGTTGAAGGGTACATATTTATTAAGTAGAAACCTCATGTGTAAATGTTAAAAGGTAATGGGAATTTCGGACAAAGGATTTCCCTAGTTGAAATGTTTGGACACGTGGTTAGCCATGCATAACAACCACGTAACCCGTCAGACAGTGTCTGTGGCTTTGTTTACTTACCTGGAAGATTTAAGTTGAGGGAAGGGAGGAGTAGAAGGAGAGTGAGATAGAGAGACACGTGGGTAGGAATATTTTATGTATCGTTGTTCAGAACGAGAGAAGGGGAGTAGGAGGAGTGAGATTTTAGTGCCACGTGGGTAGTATTATTTATGTATTGTTGTACACAACGAGTGAAGTATTGAGTAGGGGAGTTATAAAGATTAATGGGAGCGATAGGTTAGAGATGCGTTATGTTGGAGTTGTTGTACAATAGACGCATTTTCTTTTAATTTCAGCGGGTCACAGCAAACAGTGGGGGAGCGTAATTTGCCATATGCAAATTACCCACAGCAACAGGACATATCTCAGGGGTCAGAGGACTCGAGATATCGCCAGCAGCAAAAAGAAAATAACCTAAACGGTCTATTTCAGTGAGGTTCAACTCTTCAGCGAGACCTAAACAGCTCTTTTTGCAGTGAGGAGCGGGAACAGGTTTATCTATCCTAAAGCCTAGAGCTCATCGCTATTATAAGCTCCAGCAACGGCATGTGGCCGGGAGACTGGTGTAATTGCATACAGCCAGAAATCAAGGCTGTATTTTCCTCTAAATCCGGAGCGGGTTAAAAGTGGAAAGTTAAAGAAGCTATTCAGCAGCAGAGACGTTTTCGACAGTTATCAAGTACCTCGTGCTTGATACCCGACCATCATCATCATCACCGAATTCAGGAGCAGGTGATAGGGTTACAATGCCTGGGTCCTAAAAGTAATGAGAGAAGAGCATAACAGAGATGCCGCATCATCATCAGTCGTCGAGGGTTAGAGAGATACTGAACCAAGAAGAGAGGGAGAGAGAGAGAGAGAAGGAGGGAGAAAATAGACAGGACCAGTAGGGTCTGTTCATTATTCATTTGACGGATAGACACTGAGCCATCCTTGTAAGCCAAGTCTATTATTTTAGCATTTCCAGTGGTGTTAGTTAGCGGCGCATATCGCCTACCAAGTTGGAAGCTGTGTAGACGTTCTTTTAGGAGGAGGCAACAGGACGGCAACAGTAGAAAACGTATTTGTATTAGAGAGTGGAGGCTAAAGTTGACAGCCCCACAAGATTAGAGTTGTTTAAATCACTAACCATTTTTATTGTTCCTCAGCAGTGTGACAGAAAGAGTGAATGTGATCGGGTTTTTTTCTAGTGTCTATCAATTTACTGGTTACTTTGTTTTTCAGGCTGTGCAACAGTGCACGCTATTTATTTGATTGATGTATGATGGAACTTTAATGTTTTATTGTATAAATAAATATATCTTTACTGTATACTGGATCAGCTTCTACACTTTACTATACTTACTCTATGCTCTATGTTGTCTGTATAGTGGTGTCTGTTGTCATTTTATACACCATATCTCCTTGTGTTTAAAGGTAGTTAGAGGGGGGGGGGAGTGATTCTATAGCTTTTCTGAAGTCACGAAGCGGCAAGGGGAGAGTCAAATCCTGGTTCTAGCCCTTGAGCCAATAGTCTCATCTGTCCACAGGCATGTCATTTTTTAATCTAAATTCTATCTTCTCAGACTTTCTCATACGAAGGTCTTGCTTTCATTCAGGCAAACTCTATAAACTTAAATCCACTTCATGACAAGTGGGGGCTCGTCCGGGATCAGCTTTGTTGGGATCATTCTGGGATCTTGTCTAGATTTTTAGATTGGTTCTATAGAAAGTTTTCTGAGAATATATTTTTCTTTAAACATCCCCTAGACTGAGCTATTAGAACTGATCCAGTTATAAGTTTTTCCACAGAAAGTTTTTCCACAGGTTACAGTCAGTTAGATTGGTGGTAATTTAGCTTTATGTGACTTAGAGGTAATTAATGGCATACTGACATTTTTTTCTCTAATAAGAAGGGAATTTCGGGTTTTAGGTAGCAGCTTAACACAATTTTTCAGGTTATTATTCAGATTGGTGCGAGTCTGAGTTCGGGTTTTTGCTACAGCATATTTCCTAGTAGGTAACAGGTAGTTCCTTCTCTTTTCCTTTCTGTCATTTTCTGTCTTTTGTGAACTTACAACCAGTTTACAGGTAAGATGGCAGATATGGCCAAGTTGCGAGCTGCCTGGCGTGAGGCAGCCGAGGACATGGGAATGGATAAGGAGGAAACGAAAGCCTACATGATAAGAGAAAACGATAGACATGTCCAGAAAGAGGAAAGGGCAGCTGCCGCAGAAGTTGAGGAAAGGCAAAGGGCAGCCTCCACAGAAGCAGCAAAAGAAGAAAGGGAAGCACAGGAAAGGGAGAAGGCAGCAGAGAGACAGCACAAACTTGCCATGCGTTCTCTGGAACTGCAGTACCAATCTTCGGAAGGCAGTTCAGCTAATGGAGATTCACCCGGAGCAGGAGCAAGAGACACCTCAGGAAACGGAGGGCCCCGGATGGCAGCCATGAGCTTACCATTTGACTCGTTCCTTAACGGGAATGAGAAGATTGACGTGTTCTTGGAGAAATTTGAAAGGATAGCAAAGGCATACGGGGTGGATGAGAGTCTTTGGTGTCTGAAATTATCGCAGTCGCTAAAAGGACATGCGTATGACGTCTATAACAAGATGCTCATAGATGATCAGAACAACTTTGCGGCTCTGCG
Source organism: Oreohelix idahoensis (assembly GCA_024509875.1). Taxonomy (NCBI): domain Eukaryota; kingdom Metazoa; phylum Mollusca; class Gastropoda; order Stylommatophora; family Oreohelicidae; genus Oreohelix; species Oreohelix idahoensis. The sequence goes on along the minus strand of JAMPIV010003956.1, from coordinate 260,316 downwards.
AAACGCTTTGTTGCAAAGGTTTCAGTGGACACCACGTAAATGCCAAACCATGTTCAGGGAGAGCAGGCCGAAGAAGGGAGAGAGTTTTGCTCAGGAAACACCCAGACCTACCAGCCCTGGACAAAGGAGCTTCATCATCACAGGCGGCTACTTCACCAGCTCATCAGCAACCAGGGCCTTCTCGCAAGGAGCCTCATTCTGGTCATAACATGCGGCCCCAGCCTCAAAGCAGATCACAAGGAGCGACCTCTCACGAACCTGCCAGAAACAGGGAAGATAATGAGATGTATTGTCGGAATTGTCGAACCACTTCCCACTGGACATCCTGGTGCCTGAACAAACCACCAGCTCATCATGCAGCTTGTTTAAGGCCCGTGAGAGTGACCAAAGGGAATAAGTGGGAACCTGTCAAGGCAGAGAAGTTGTTATCTAATAGTGGACCAGCTAAGGTGAATGGCATGGCCACTACTTGTTTGTTTGATAGCGGGCTCATCTACCCCAGTATCGTCGCCCGACATTTGATAAAACCAGGGCAGTGGACCGGAGAAATAGTTGATATTGGTGGCATTTTGAGAAGAGGTACCTCACAGCATCTGCCCGTAGCCAATATTGAGGTGAAATGCAAGTTTGTGTCTGGCACCATCAAGGCAGCTGTAATGGCACAGCCAGCACATGATTTCATCCTGGAAAGCCCTTACTTAGTTTTGGGGAACCCAACAACACCGATCCTTGCTAATGCAAGGGGGCCTACTGCAGGCCAGAGAAGGGAAAGAGGAGAGCCCCTAATTCACAGAGCCCCGCGAGAGCTCAAACAGCACTGTCTTGGGATGGAAACTTCTGAAGACAGTGGAATGTTAGTTGCAGAGGTGTATTCGCCTGTCAGCCCTGTTCAGCCTAATGGCCAAACAGTGGTGACGCCTCTGATTCTGGAAAGACCTTCTTCGTTGTCGGGAATTAGGTCCCTGATGGTATTACATCCCTCAAGGGAGGGAAATACTGACAAGAAGGATATGACTTATGTCCACGACCAGCACAATCTTCATATGGCACAAGATAGCGACCGGAGCAAACACATGTTTCCGACCAGCCCTGGCGCCCTATACGACCAGCACTTTTCTCAAACGGAGGAGGACAGGGGTCTGAGCGACAGTTCTCATACAAGCGGAGATGGGGCCCACCCCACTACTAGCTTGCTTACAGAGAGCGGCTCTTGCAAAGAGGCGAGAAGCACAAATGTACAGCCAGTTTCGTCCTGCTTAGTAGGGAAGGCGAATATCGCTGAGGTCAGGCGCAACCCAGTGAGAGCCCCTGGGGAGAGGGTAGAGAAAGGAGCAATCTCTACGCACCCTCTATGCAAACCAGAGGGGAGTGAATTGCTGGCTCCCAGCAAATTCAGCCACAGGAGTTTGAACGCTCCTATTGCCTCAATCAAATTGGGGAGAGGTCAGGAAATAGAGAGCGCTGAAACACTGCCCGGGGCAGATATTACCTATCTTTGTCCAAAGGTAGAAGCTATTGGGATCACTTCAATAGAAATCCAGCAAGCGACCAGAGAGTATGTGCGGGAGGCACAAGACAGTTCGCATCGCCATGTACCAGCGGTCCCAAACCCGCTGACGTGCAGCAAGGTAGTCACCATAGCCAGCCCACCACAGAGCCAGTCGGTCATGGCAGCTGACCAAGACAGCCTTGTGACGGACATAGCAAGGGAAGATTCAGACCCGCCATTATACAGCACAGGTCAAAAGAGAGATCAACTCTTACACCGGAGCATGGGAGGTTGTATGGAGAAGAAGAAGAGGAGAATACGAAAGAGGAAGAAGTGATCACAGACAGCTCGGTAGACAGGAATAAGGGCCAGTATAAAACCCAGAGATTTCAGTGAGTTAGCACGGATTCCCGCACTTCAAAGGGGGGAGTTATGTGATTCTGTACTGTAATTCTGTCCTTCAACAGGCCCGATTGTGTTCTTCCATTTGAGTTTTCACCAGTCTTCTTCTCTTTGTAACTAGATGCGTTTGCCATGTATCTTCTCCATGAATATATATCGTGTTTGGTATTTTTGTGTAGGTAATTTAAATTGGTTCCTTTATGTCTGTAGGTTTATTTTACACTCGGCCAGTTCCTCTCTTATAGATTTTTCGCGATCAGGTAGATTTTCGTTGTTTACGAAAATCGCCATTTCATACACACAAGTCAGAAACACACGCGGCCGTCACGTAACGTGACGCAATTTTTGGACATGCGGTCTTCGCGTTGTTTTTAAATCTATTGGCGTAGGTTGCAGTATTTTTTTTTCTAGCGTTTCCATTGGCCCGAGTGCGTAGCTTAGCAGATACGCGGGAGTGGTTCCCTGTGTGTATATATAGCCAATTAGACCTGGGATCTTTCTCTATATGAAGAAATAATTGCCGGCCGTGAAGCTATGCATTATCGTATCCATTGCGGGGAAGAAAAGCGGTAATTGGTATGTAGTCATTTTATTATCGTTTTACTTTTTAGAGAGTTCTTTGAGAAATCTCGACCCGTAAGTAAAGTTCTTCGGGGTCATTAACTTAAAGTTTTAAATGGTAGCGCCATCCATTATTGTCTTTGAAGAACGATGTAAATGTAAAAGTGTGCATAATTCTTCCTAGGATTCTTGGCAGTAGATGGGAGCGTGTGAAGTTGTGAGAGACACAGGTGCTCATAGTTGTAGAGTGTTGTGTAATACCACCATTTATTCCTGTGTATTTACAAATTTAATTTTATTGGGAAATCAATTGTGTGTACGTAAAGTTTACTGTGCCTTAAATGTGAGAAATGCAGTTGAAGGGTACAGATTTATGTTATCGGTGAATTATACTGTTTAGGGGAGTAAATTATTCCTATAGCACGAGGCTTAATTTAAATTAGGGCTTAAGTAGGAAAACTCATGTGTAAATGTTAAAAGGTAATGGGAATTTCGTACAAAGGATTTCCCTAGTTGAAATGTTTGGACACGTGGCTAGCCATGCGTAACAACCACGTAACCCATCAGACAGTGTCTGGGGCTTTGTTTACTTACCTGGAAGATTTAAGTTGAGGGAAGGGAGGAGTAGAAGGAGAGTGAGATAGAGAGACACGTGGGTAGGAATATTTTATGTATCGTTGTTCAGAACGAGAGAAGGGGAGTAGGAGGAGTGAGATTTTAGTGCCACGTGGGTAGTATTATTTATGTATTGTTGTACACAACGAGTGAAGTATTGAGTAGGGGAGTTATAAAGATTAATGGGAGCGATAGGTTAGAGATGCGTTATGTTGGAGTTGTTGTACAATAGACGCATTTTCTTTTAATTTCAGCGGGTCATGGCAAACAGTGGGGGAGCGTAATTTTCCATATATAAATTACCCACGGCAACAGGACATATCTCAGGGGTCAGAGGACTCGAGATATCGCCAGCAGCGAAAAGAAAATAACCTAAACGGTCTATTTCAGTGAAGTTCAACTCTTCAGCGAGACCTAAACAGCTCTTTTAGCAGTGAGGAGCGGGAGCGGGTTTATCTATCCTAAAGCCCAGAGCTCATCGATATTATAAGCTCCAGCAACGGCACGTGGCCGGGAGACTGGTGTAATTGCATACAGCCAGAAATCAAGGCTGTATTTTCCTCTAAATCTGGAGCGGGTTAAAAGTGAAAAGTTATAGAAGCTATTCAGCAGCAGAGAAGTTTTCGACAGTTAATCAAGTACCTCATGCTTGATACCTGACCATCATCATCATCACCGAATTCAGCAGCAGGTGATAGGGTTACAATACCTGGGTCCTGAAAGTAACGAGAGAAGAGCATAACGGAGACGCCGCATCATCATCAGTCGTCGAGGGTTAGAGAGACACTGAACCAAGGAGAGAGGGAGAGAGAGAGGAGGGAGAAAGCAGACAGGACCAGTGGGGTCTGTTCATTATCCATTTGACGGATAGACACTGAGCCATCGTTGTAAGCGAAGTCTATTATTTTAGCATTTCCAGTGGTGTTAGTTAGCGGCGCATATCGCCTACCAAGTTGGAAGCTGTGTAGACGTTCTTTTAGGAGGAGGCAACAGGACGGCAACAGTAGAAAACGTATTTGTATTAGAGAGTGGAGGCTAAAGTTGACAGCCCCACAAGATTAGAGTTGTTTAAATCACTAACCATTTTTATTGTTCCTCAGCAGTGTGACAGAAAGAGTGAATGTGATCGGGGTTTTTTCTAGTGTCTATCAATTTACTGGTTACTTTGTTTTTCAGGCTGTGCATCAGTGCATGCTATTTATTTGATTGACGTATGATGGAATTTTAATGTTTTATTGTGTAAATAAATATATTTTTACTGTATACTGGATCAGCTTCTACGCTTTACTGTACTTACTCTATGTTGTCTGTATAGTGGTGTCTGTTGTCGTTTTATACACCTTATCTCCTTGTGTTTAAAGGTAGTTAGGGGGGGGGGTGATTCTATAGCTTTTCTGAAGTCACGAAGCGCCAAGGGGAGAGTCAAATCCTGGTTCTAGCCCTTGAGCCAATTGTCTCATCTGTCCACAGGCATGTCATTTTTTTATCTAAATTCTATCTTCTCAGACTTTCTCATACGAGGGTCTTGCTTTCATTCAGGCAAACTCTATAAACTTAAATCCATTTTGTGACAAGGATTAGAAAGGGAGTGAGACAGGGATGCCTCTTGTCTCCATTTCTTTTCTTACTAGCAATAGATTGGGTTATGAAAACATCGACATCACACAACAGAAATGGAGTCCAGTGGAATCTGACTAACAGCTTGATGATCTGGATTTTGCAGATGACTTGGCTCTTCTGTCCCACAATCAGATGCTAGAGAAAATGAAAATTCTCGATGAGAGGTCACAAAAAGTGGGCCTGTGTAATGACACAGGGAAAAGACAAAAATTATGAGAATAAATGCAAGAAATGATAAAAAGATTGAACTTGAAGAGACTCCACTAAAGGATGTAGAATCAAAAAAATATCTTGGCAGTAATATAGCCAAAGTTGGAGGGACAGACAATGATATTAAAATAAGAATACAAAAAGCAAGAAGAGCTTTCATTGCATTGGGAAACATATGGAGAACAAGAGAAATCAAGTCCAACACGAAAATAAGAATCTTCAACTCAAATGTCAAGTCAGTCCTATAGTATGGCTCTCAGACATGGAGAGCAACAAAAACAACAACCAAAACGCTACAGACTTTTATAAACGGGTGCTTGCATAGAATAGAAGGACTGAAATGGTATGACAAAGTCACAAATGTGGAATTGATGACAAGAACCAGACAAGTGCCAGTGGAACAAGAGTTGAGAAGAAGACGCTGGCAATGGGTAGGACACACATTGAGGAAACCTGTTGATAGCATTACAAGGCAGACCTTGTTCTGGAATCCTCAGGGAAAGAGAGGCAGAGGTAGATCAAAAAACACATGGAGAAGAGAACTGGATACAGAGGTGAAAATGATGAGGAAAACATGTGTAACAGGCTTGGATAATGCTTGTTAAATGTTGGAGTCACTAGGTGGCAGATGGCAGGCCTAGTGACGTAGTCTATATTTGGTAAACTACTTCGCTTTATCTTCCAATTTATTTAGTTGACGGTGTCCTCTCCATAGAAAAAAAAAAGCGAGTTGCGTGATACTGTGGTTTCCGGTGCGCCTTCTGGCCCAGTATCTATGACTTTAGCACCTGTTCAACGGGAGAGTGGGCTCATCCCTAATCTGTTTATGTTCCCAGTAGTAGACTATTCGCAAGCAGCCTGGGGGTGTCACTGCTCTGCGCGGACCTTGTTTACCGAGGCGGCGTCCGAGCTCGTATGGTGAAAATATGGTTGCATTATCTTCAAAATAGCCCTGTCTTTCCTGCCATCCTGCAACTTTGAGTTAGGGAGTTCTGAGCTCCAGTCTCTTTCCCAGGCATTTTATCCTGGCCTGGCACGCATACAGAGGACCCCACTTCTGGTTCTAAGTTAGCAGTTGGTGACAGGTGGGGTAGCACACTGTGCATTCCCCGTCATCCAGGGGGCTCTCCAACTATGCAGAGCTTGCACAATGCTGTGCTCTGGTTCTGGGCTCACCCAAGGAATCCTCACGTCCTGCACAGGGCCACTTCCAGATACCCACCACCTGCCAACCCCCCATTGTAGAAGTCTCCTGCATGCGGCCATCCAGTCAAGAGCCAGTATTAAGTCTGGTGCCCAAGTGATTCCCCCCAAGCTCAGTGTGCAATTCTGGGTTCTCATCATGCTGCAACACAGGGGGGATTGTGATGCTCAGCCATCTCTCTCAACTCTGCACCGATAAATGACATCGGGGACTTAACTGTGTCTCAGTACTGGGAGGCCCCGTTTCCGGGTACACCACACACAGCCAGTTGAGGCAACGGTCGCCGTGGGCGTGTCTTCAGTGGGGAAGTTGTGGAGTCTTCCTGTCCATGTTCTTGCACATCCTAACACTGCCCGCAAGACATCGGAGGTTTGGAGAGTGGCCTTCTCTGCTTTTTTGAGCCGGGGTGGGCTCCCCGGGCAAGTCTCGATGGGGATCGGGACGTGTCCACGCGCCAGTGGGCCCAGCATCGGCCGCATCTGTTGGAGGACTTGCTCTGCCAGGTTTGAGTTAGTAAATTCCAACTTTGTCATCTTCTTGGCATTGTGATGCTGGGGTGCCTGTGGATTTCCTAACGCCCCGGGTAGAAGCCAGAAGTGTACTGTGCCAGCTCTGGGGGAGATAAAGGGGGTGTTTCTGCATCTCCTTGTGATACGTAGCCAAGGTAGGGCTCACAGTGCTCTTTCCCCGCCACCAAATTGCCTGCTGGTTACGCCGAGTTCTCCGAGGCTCTGTGCCTGTACGATGGGTTCCGATCTTCAGGGAGCAGTCCACACTTGTTCCCACTCCCAAGACTTGTTCAGTATCCATCTGGCTCCTTCCCACCCACAGAGGGCGTGTACGGTGTAGTGCACCGGTTTTATTATCGAGGTTTGCTCCTCTAGATCCGTTGTGTTTAGCCTGAGGATTCGCACCCTCAGTTACCAGGACTACCTCGAGGAGGGTGTGGCTCTTCACCACGCACAACGATCTTGGGGTATGAGAGGTTTTGCTAGGCCAAGAGACTAACACCGCAATGGTCGCTCCTTTCATGAACAGAATTCACTAGGCCTAGGGTGAAGCAAGGGGGGAAACCCACTACCCACAACACCAGCACATCATACCCCCTGTCTGTAGACTTTGCCCCTATTTAGTTGATATCATTACTGGCCATCTCCGCCAGAGGTGTAAACTCCTGGATGATATTCCTATCGTTTTCTATACAACTCAAATCCGTTCCGTTCCTTCTTTGATGTAATAGTGATTTCGTATAGTGGTAGTTTAAATGTACATGGCATGCGATCAGCAACTCATAAAGATGGAATCAGATTCATTATGATCCTTCAAAAACTTTTAATAACTTAATAAAACAACACGTACAACAAGTCATTCAAATGATAGAGTTCACATAGAAGCCTTTACTGGGTCTTTGTACTTCAGGTTAACTCATACATGAATTCTATGTCGTGTAACTTCCGTATTCCTCTTTAACTTATTCCTCTCTCCAGTAGACTTCCTTAGTCTTCCCAAACTGCTCCTATTTACTCATATTAGTCATATAACAATGCTCTTTATCAGCATTCTTATAACTGCTCCTAGCGACAAAATTCATCTCATGCATAAATAATTGTATGTTCACCATTCTGATACTTACAAGTGAGAGAGCATATTTGAAGTTCTTCTATAAAAGTCTACATTCACTTTTTCTTGATAATCATATACAATTCTGGACACTTCAAACATTGTACATTATGGTTCCTCTATAACAGCGGTGGCCAAACTACGGCCCGCGGGCCAGATCCGGCCCGCCAACCTGTTTTGACCGGCCCGCCAACCTATTTTTGGCCGGACTCTTATTGTTGATTGAAGCCACACTCTTCACAATGAAATAACACACAAATATATGTTTCAAATAAATAATTACATGTCATATTACAAATTATAAAACAAATTAAAACAACAGATTCATTATACAGGTATTTTTTTTTACAGTAATTTCAGTTCGAAGACTGGTATACATGTCTTGGCAGATGTGCAGTACAGTAGTTTGCCGTTGCTTTCTGTACGTGGTTCATTATACTCGTATATGTAAAACTAAATATCAGAACGTTATTTTTTAAGGATTTTATAGGTCTGGCCCTCGGGTGTTACCCTTTACCATAATCTGGCCCTTGGCCAACCTTAGCTTGGCCACCACTGCTCTATAACATCTCTAGTCTCCTTCATATGTTTTCTGCCTCTTGTTTACTTTACACATAGTCATTATAACCATCCGTTTTCTTGGTACTAAGTCGTACAGTTCTCATAATAAATTGAGATAATCGTACTTCTACAAGACTCTCCTGTAAACAAAATTCTACTCTGTGCAAATTATAATCTCAGTTCAATACTTACATAAAAAATACAGCATAAAGGCTGATCTCCTTTCAGAAATACACCTTAACTGTAAACTACAGAATCAAATACTATCTCCTAATAGAATAACACTGGCTAGTGATGGCTGAACATCTAAATATATTTACACAAAAAAAACTATATCTGTAAAACCACAGAAGGTACATCTTGTCTGCACAGCGATCACACCTTCTTCCTGAAGACCAATTCAGGACTCACTGCCATGACCTCTGGTCATTTCTCGTGGTGTGTTTCTCTCGCCACTCTTCTGATTCGCTGACCCAAATCTTTTTCCTTAAATTTATTGGTCAAGCCTTTTTTTTTCTGCACAAATGTATCCCGTAGGGAGACATTTGCTTTCTATCAACAACTTTCTAGTCCCTAACTATAATGTACTATCCTCTACCTGCTCCTGTACATATACATTTACAAACTATGAGTTCTAATATGGAAAGTCAAAAAAAAAAAAAAAAATACAACCACAGATGTAATGTCATTCCATTACCAATACTTAATGCTTCAATTGAGGTATATCATCAATCATTACTTAAATACACAACCTCATATGACACAACAATTTATCAATAATAATTCAATACATGCAATATATATTTATATACAGTCGACATGGTAGCTGTCTCTGGAAGCAGAGATTTGTCAGCACTCATTGTGTCTGTAGTATCTGCCGTTAATGTCATTACTATATTAAAACAGTCAGATAGGCGGAGTTACACTTAATAACATGACGAAAACGTGGATAGTAAACTGTCCTGGGGTGATAGTGAAAGATATGTGTCACTAATCAGGTCAGAATTTGATGTGCCCAACTGATCTTAGCCTTGGATGCACCGTTCAAGTCGTTAATTCTGTCTGAAACTATAGGCGTCATATACATATGTACAGAACTTCATGAAATATAGAACATCCTTCTGGCTAAAGTTAATGTCAACGTGACTACGTGGCTGTGTCATCATTATCATCTCTCAAGTAATCACATATGATATCTTTATTAATTCTTCTACTAAGTCCAAACTATGATTACTGCTCAGAGCAGCACTACTGCAAAGCATGTCGCGTTCCTGGTGTCGCTATATAGTCAGCGCAATGGTAACTGGGGTACATCCTTTGTGGGTGGTGAAGGGGGAAAAGGTTATGAAATGTGTCGTGAGGATCTTCACCAATATTGCTTCTTGTATACTCTTTGCTACCTGTACCTGGGTGAGAGGAATTTCTTATTTTTTAATGCTTTTCTCTTCTCTCTTACTATAAATGTGCATTACAACTGGAATCTATAGGCAATACAACCAAATTATGACAATAATACTATCAATGTCTAACAATAATCATCAGTCTTGATCCTCTGGTGCGGTGAATCCAATATCTTGGGAAGTACACTGACAAGCTTTGTGAGTTTATCTAGAATAAGTCTACATAGTTACGACTCAGTGTTTCTCTAGATTACAGTGTGATCCTGGCAAAGGGGCGACCGACCCCAACCAGGCGCGTCCACGGGTGGCGGATAGTGGAACGACCTCCAGATATGGTGTGTCAGCTGCGAATTAAGACAGCATAGCTGGACGAATAAACAGTCGCGGACCAAACGGCGATGTCCTCCCAACAGGACGGGGAGGGGTAACAGGTGGCACTGATACCCCCACTGAAATCCCCCATATGTCCTACGACGGGTGCATCAAGCGAGTAAGAGCCGCTATAAGCTCTAGCCACGGGGAAGGTAAACCTCGGTAAACAAACCAATCTGCTGCCTTGCAGCTACCACCGGGAGATGGAAAGGCTATGGGAGACAACCCTGAACAACAAACACAACCCGGCCTGCCGAAGACGGAGTGTGTTAGCTACGGCGCAGACACCGGGAAAAATTAGGACACACACGCTTTTGCGGTATGGAGTCATGCGACAATCTCGACTTACGTCATGGCGTCGCTCCTATCAGCTACAACCGGGGAGGAGCGGAGCCGGGCCCCTAGCCTCGAAAGGGCCCACCCAAGCAACCGGTGCCTTTGCCAACCAAATGGTCGGGGGAAGGCAAAGTAGAGCAACTGACCAACCAACCCACTATCTTACAGTGGCTCAATGGAATGCAGAAGGAGTGAGGAACAAGAAACCGGAGTTACAAGAATTCCTCAGGGAAAATAACATTGATATAATCTGCATCCAAGAAACTCACCTAAAAGATACCCAACGATTCTTTGTACGTGGATACCAATCCTTCCGCCAAGACAGGGCAAAAAGAACTAAGGGAGGAATCCTCACACTGATTAAAACCTCAATCCCAGCAGTAGAGACACACAGATCTGGTGAGGACGAACTTGAATACATAACAGTCCAACTACTGCTGCCCAGTGGAGACTTAATGATCACAAACTGCTACAGCCCTCCAACCACAACTCTGGAGCTACACAAAGTGAAGCTTGCAGCATCGAGACACCTCATTATGGGTGACTTCAATAGCCACTCACCCAGCTGGGGCTATAACGCAACAGATCCAAGAGGAGAAGAGGTGGAAGATTGGATGGTAGAGAATAAACTAATTCTAATAAACCAACCAGAGGATAAGCCCACCTTCTATTCTAGAGTATGGAACACAACGAGCACACCAGATCTTGCTATGGCTACAGATGACATACATCGACTCACCACCAGAACAGTAAATACTCAACTTGGGGGTAGCGACCATGTACCAGTCACATTACAGATATCTGAGGTAAGAAGTGCAGGAGAAATCAATATGTCTCCTAGCTGGAATTTCAAAAAAGCAAACTGGGGATTTTTTAAAGAACAAGCTGACAATTTCTGTCAGAACATTGCCCACTCAAATAACATCAATAAAAACATCTCCATCATCAGTGAGGCAATCATCCAAGCAGCAAAGAAGTCAATTCCACGAGGTAAACGACGAGACTACAAACCATACTGGAGTGACAACCTGGGAAAACTCCATAGTGAATTAAATAAAGCACGGGAAACTATGGAGCAAAATCCCACATTAGAGAACACACAGAGGCACAACAGCATAAAACAAGCTTTCAATGAACAAAAGAAAGCTGAAATCCAAAGGAGCTGGCACCAGAAGACTAGCAGTCTCAACATGGAAAAGGACTCAAGCAAGCTATGGAATCTGACAAGAGTGCTAAATGAAGAAACAACAACCAGCTACTGTAAGACTGTCATCAAGGAAAATGAAAAATACCACACAGGAAAGATGGCAGCAAACATCCTGGCAGATTTCTACAAGGAAGAAAGCACCACATCACTTTCACATGCACGGATCCAAGAAGTACGTAAGGAAGTAAAAGAAAAAACTGAAGCACCAAAACCCAGATATCTGCATGAAGTCACCCCTTACTATGAGAGAACTCAGTGCTGCCATAACAAAACTAAAGAACAGAAAAGCTCCAGGAAAAGATGGCATCACAAATGATATGATCAAGAACCTTGGACCTGTAGCCAGACACAAGCTCCTCCTAATCTTCAATCAGTCATGGAGTACTGGGAAATTTCCAGATCAATGGCGAGAAGCAATCATTGTTCCCATCAGAAAGAAACAAAAGGAGAAAACAAGCAAGTCCAGCTACCGACCAGTTAGCCTACTGAGCTGTCTGGGTAAGGTAATGGAAAGAATGGTGAACTCAAGATTACTGAAACATCTGGAAAAAAACCATCTGCTTGATAACACACAGTCAGCATTTAGGAAAAATCGCAGCACCGAAGACCAACTAGTATATCTAGCCCAGGAAGTAGAAAATGCCTTTCAGGAGAAAAAGAAAGTGCTGGCGGTTTTTGTAGACTTGACAAAAGCCTTTGATAAGGTATGGAAAGAAGGACTCCTCCTTAAGATGCTCAACAGCAAAATTGAAGGGAAAATGTTCAACTGGATACGGGACTTTCTTCGATACCGCACAGCAAGAGTAAAACTTGACGGGAAACTGAGCCATCGCGTCACTCTACAACAGGGTGTGCCACAAGGAGGAGTTATCTCCCCCACACTTTTTATCATATATATAAATGATATTGCAGAGAAACTGTCCGGGCATATCTCCAGGGCTCTTCATGCTGACGATTTTGCTGCCTGGTGTGCTGCTGAACATTTGCCTACTGCGAAGTTCAGGATGCAAGCAGCGCTAAATACCATCGGTAAATGGGCATCAGATTGGGGAGTACAGATAAACCTCTCCAAGACAGTAGCAACCTGCTTCTCTCTGTCAAATCGCCGAGAAACGATTAAACTGCAGCTAAATGGAAGTGAACTTCCAATCGAGGAAAACCCAACATACCTAGGAGTCAAGTTGGATAAGAGACTCACCTGGAAGCCGCACATAAAAGCAGTAGAACAGAGAGCAATAAGAAAGCTCTCTATTATGAAGAAACTGGCTGGCACAAGTTGGGGGGCAAATACCAACATACTTAAAAAAGTCTATACAGGCACAGTCAGACCTGTACTTGAATATGGCATGTCAGCCTGGGCCACAGCATCTAAAACAAACACAGAATGTCTAGGGAAAGTGCAAAATTCAGGCCTTAGACTAATCACTGGAGGGATGAAGACTTCTCCAATCCAGGCAATGGAGCGATACACCAACATCCGCTCTCTTGATGACAGACGTGAGGAAAAGGTATTCACTCACAGTGAGAAGCTTCTACGAATGCCAAGACATCCAATGCATGCCAAACTCCATAGTGTGACAAAGAACAGGCTGAAAAGAACCAGCTTCCTAAACATCTCCAAACATTTGCATCGATGCCATGAAGACCTCCTCCCAAATCGATCTACTGAGATTGAAATGTTAATTGATTACGAGGAGCCAGACGACTGCCATGGAAATATATCTATCATCACAGAAGTCCCTGAAATAAAAAAGAAAGGCCACCTGACCCCTCAACAACTAAAAACTTTGGCTCAAGAAATGATTGAAGAAAAGTACAACCCGAAGGAGTGGACACATGCATACACAGATGGATCTGCTGAGGGGGCAGTAAAGAACGGTGGAGGAGGCATTTTTATAAGATTCCTAAATGGAAAGATCATCCGAAAGGCCTTCCCAACTGGAAAGATCTCCTCCAATTTTAGGGCAGAAGCTATGGCACTACTGCAAGCCCTGAAGATCCTCACCAGACCTGAACAGCAGCCACAAGCTAAGATAGTAATCTTCACCGACTGCAGATCATTACTTGAATCAATACAAAACACCAGAAATGATAACCTGATGAATGAGATCCGATCTGAGCTTAACATCATCCAAAGGTCATCAACCATTGCCCTTCAGTGGTTACCTGCCCATTGTGGAATCGCTGGTAATGAGAAAGCAGATGCTCTACCAAGAAGTGGCAGTAAAATGGAACAATACAGCCACCCATTGCCCTATCGGGAAGCAAAAACCATCATCAACAACAAGTACAAAAATCAGTGGAAGGAGGAAGGGGATATATACAGCAGAGATGACCCAATCCACCACCTAAACAGACACCAACAGACGACAATTTTCCGCCTGAGAACTGGTCACTGCAGATTACTTGGACATCTCTATCGCCTCAAGATATCCCACACGAATGAATGCCCTTGTGGAACTGATATCCAGACTCCAGAACACATTCTCCAGAACTGTCCAACCCATGATAAATTGCGACGTGCGACCTGGCCAAAAGGTGATGAGCTCCAGCAGAAGCTATGGGGCTGCCGCGCCGACCTGGAAAAGACTGTGGACTTCGTCCTGGCGACAGGCCTGCAGATTTAGCATGACTACAAACCGAACGCAGAAGAAGAAGAAGAAGAACAGTGTGATTATTTTTTTTTTTTTCACAGTTCTATTTTCTTGTCTCTTAAGGATCTACGTGTGTAGTGTGAGTGTCCAAGTGTCCAATTAATCAACTAACTTAAGCACTGGTAAAAAAAATAATAAAGTGACTTAGTGGTAGGTACTATGTTGATAAAGTACCTATAAGCACTGTGCTGGGGAAGGGCTGCGATTAGTACTTTGCTGGGGTAGTACTTTACGATGATTACACTGCCTGCATAAATTTTGAAACTTCTTTTGCAAGCTCTAACAATGTAATTTCTCTACTGGAGAGACGACTGTCGTAATGTGACGAAGTTGGTATCGATTGTGTTGTTGTGTTTATAGTCGCTCTGCAGGAGAAAGAGGGCAATTGAATATTTGGACGATGTTGTAGAACTGTAATCGGCTTGTTAACTGGGCGATGATTTCTTCTGAACTTGACTCTTACATGCTCTTGTGGTAAGCTGTCACGAAGTGTATTCGCATTCTTTTCTCTCTGTCAATCTTTTCTCATACCAAAACATTCCTTCTCTCTAAATTCTCTAGAATATCTACCTCTCGTCAAAACACATCAGGAGATCTCCCATTTCCTTCTGAAATTCCTTTTTCTTAAATAGAGGTTACCCGCAAACCACTGTGACCTTTTACCGCTGTGAACTTCCGCGCCCTGAATAATTACAGTTTAGCCAATGGATAGGAGCGCTGTATATTGTCGTTTGACCTTTGACCTTAGCAACCACCATGGAGTATGGCCAGTTTGGGGGGATGGAACGTAATCAAAAATAGGTCAGGCGCCCCACCCCTCACGTATGCAAATTGAAGGCCACCAAACAGAAACCTGGAGGAATTAGGCGTGATTCTCAAAGCGGGATTCTGGTAAGCGCCATTCTCTCACTAGCCGGCAGACCGACCGGCCTGGACAAGATAGTCTGGTCTATGAAATTGCAGAGGGGACCGGTCCAATTTTAACACAGAAATGGATCTTAGCTGAGCGATCCTATCAGGTTGTCATACCAGAAGACTAAACCATAAGCAGTGTTCTCAAGGGCAGACATACTCCATCCCAGTTGGTGATGAGCCCTGTGTCAAGACGGAGAAGAAGCAACTTGCCATCCTCTGAAACCCTAAAAAGAACTTGCTGGACCTGGAGTGCTGGGACATATTGAACCCGTGACAACAAGACTACATAAATTCAACATCTGAGATGAGTATCTGAACATGCCAGCAGAACCACTACAGAATATTCCTATTGTCCTATGATGAAAAATTAATTCTGACATGGTTCAGAACCATTCATAGATTAGGGAACATATAGTTGTACATTTGAATATATGTGAGATTCTATCTTCATTTTTTGTAAACTTTACATAACAGAGTCTGTTGTTATTTTTCTTTGTAATATTTAAATGGGTTGTATAGTTTTAGTAACATAAATCTACACCCTGGGGGCAGAGCCAAAATTAATAAACACTATTGGGTCAGGATATTTTAATGTGGCTGGGCACCAAATCTCTTATCCATCTATATGTACTATACATAGTCCTTTGTAGGATATCGGATATAGAATTTATCGCCTAGAGAATATCCTGTTTAGTTTCACCAGAATTCTCTTCGAGAGTTTTTTTTGAGTGGACTAATTCCCGAGGAGAGACTGTGCATTCAACTTGCAGTCTGGAAGAGTTTCCTCTAGAGATTATCTTTTATTCTTCCATCAAGTCTGTCATACTTACACTTTCTCCCTCTAAACAAAAAACATTTCGCTACATAAGCGTAATAACTTCGCTTGTGGCGATGAATTCCCTGATGAGGGGCTATAAGGGCGCTTGGCAGCTGTACGTATCTCAGTGTTGGTAGTGTCATCCATATAATCGATGTCGCTTTCTTCTCGTTCTGTTGTCTCAAGTTCTGACTTATAGGGTGCTGAAGGCTCGTCAACGATGTTCTTTACACTGTGTGTCTCATCGGAAGGTCGCAATACTTGAATGTTTGTATGATCTTCTGTAGGGCTCCGAGTATGGTGTGTTATGTTGTTTCTCATTGCTTGCAAGGGCCTGTCATCTTTGCTGTCCCAGCTGGAATGTGAAGGCTGGTGTGTGGATTGTTGTTGACTTGGAACTAGCGGTTGTACTCCTTGACTGCTATAGTATGTTTGACTCGTTATGGATGGGTGGGGTTCGTTCTCATTCAGCGATACTGGTGTGCTACCATCTCGACCGTGTAGACGATTGTTTCGAAATATCAACCTCTCTTAATTCTGCCAACAGAACGTCGTCCTTGTCTTCTGACGTGTCTCTACAGCGATTCAATCAATGTATAGCATCCTGTAGTTGATTTGGGGTATCACACTGTTCCGTGTTCATATCAAGACCATCATCTGTGTCAAGTTCACTGTGTGAGGTGTTTGACTGTGGAATTATGACGAGTCATTGTGGCTTTACGTATAGGTCTGCCATTAGATGAAACTGGTGGTACTATCGGGCGATGATTGTCTTTCTTCATTTGTGCTGCATGAGCTTTGGTGACTATGTTCTTCTCTTCATGCCATAATATGTAATTTACAGGTGTTATCTTTTCAAGTACCTTATATCCATCGAGCCATCGTGCGTCAAATTTGTTATCGCGAACATTCTTCTTATTTTAAACTTTATCACCAACTTGGAATTGTTCCAATGTAGTTTTATTATCGTGTTGTTTCTGCCATTTCTTGAAAGATTTCTGCGAGTTGCGATTAGCTATCATAAGCTTGAGAATTTGGGGGTCTTTTCTCTGCTCAGTGTGTATGTCAAATGTGTTAAGTCTACTGTTTCTGGTGTACCAGTATATGTTGTGGCGGTGTTAAAGTCGACATCTATCCTGTCGGAATTTATGATGTTAATCTCCTTTGCGTTGTCGTTGATGTCAGTAAAAGCATCAGGATCATCTTCCTGAGTGGTACTAGGGTATGGGATTCGGGAAAGGAGGTCTGCACACGTATTCTGAGTACCCGGGATATATTCAATTTTCGTATCATAGGATTGCAAGTTCATGGACCAGGTCTGCAATTTCTTGGGTTGCTCATGTGTCTTAGTGAGCCAATTCACCAAGGGTTGGTGGTCCGTTCTAATGATGAGTTTGGTGCCTCTAATGTAAAAATCAAGCTTCTGTATTGCGTAATGTATGGCGAAAGCTTCTTTCTCCGTAGTCGACCATCGTCTCTGTGTTTTAGAGAGGGTGTTTGATACAAATGCTATGGGCATCTCATTGGGAATATGTGGTATGATTGGTGTCTCTTCTTCTTCTCTGGGTTGGACTAAACAAGCACCTATTGCAGTATTGGAGGCATCCGTGTATAAGATCATTGGGCGAGATATATCTGGATGTGCAAGAAGTGGTATTGTTGTAAGCGCATTTTTGAGGTAGTCGAAGGATTTCTGACATTCCTCTGTCCACTTGAATCGTGAATACTTCTTTGTAAGAGCGATAAGCGGTTCAGCGGCCTTTGAGAAGTTAATAACGTGGCGTCTGTAATATCCACAACAACCGATATAAGCTCGTACCTGCTTCACTGTTGTGGGGGCGGGCATCTTCCTAATTGCTTCCACTTTATCTGTGTCCGGGCGAATGCCATCTTTGTTAACTATGAATCCTAAATACTTGGTTTCCGTTTTTAGGAACTCACATTTGCTAAGCTTGAGTTTAACTTGATGGTGTCGGAGGCGATCAAAAACTTGCTCAACTTTCTCTAAGTGGTCATCCACGGTACCTGATGTGTGAATAAGTACATCGTCTATATCCTTTAGCACGCTGCATTCTTTGGCGAAAATTTTCGCCTGCAGCTGCATTCTTTTTCACAGCGTCCCGTTTCTATAGTGGGTGACCCTTAATGTCTATAGTTTTTGTGTTTCTTGGTCAATTGCTATCATTTTTGGAATTTATATAAATAAATGAATGGTGAATCTGATGATATAAAATTTGTTTGTGTACATATTAGATGTGATAGGAAGAGAGGAAAGGAAAGATGAAAAAAACGAAAAAAAAATTTTAAATAATAAAAAAATATATTTTTTTTAATTAAAAAAAAAAAAATTAAAAACAATAACCAGCAAACGAAGGGTCCATATCCCTTGCATCTCAATGAAAGTCATTTGACCAATAGACCAATACAAATCAAATGACGATCTTTTCGTTACACCCATCATCAGTAGCAAAGCAACAAACGCTCTCGTCAGCTGTGACATTCGGCCAAAATTCTAAATCTTTCCGATATTCCTAGTCCTAACCCCTAACATTATACATACTTGAAAGGCCATTTTACTTTCATTTCCATCTCAGCCATCAAACATATTCTGAGAAACGATATCAGCGCTTATAAAGACAAAAATCTTATCCCCACCGCATGGCGTCAGAATCCAATAAAATTAGAGCAAAAATGGCCGAGTGTTGATGCCGATTCATTTCGATTTTAAAAATTTATAAAAAATAAATGCGGATACACCCATCGCTTTTTTAAGATCGGAAACGGAAGCTAACTCTCTTGCAAATAACATTAGAACTTAACATCCGGGGCTGAAATCACGTGTACACAAGTCCTCATGCTAGAAACGATGATAGCCGCAAGGTGCCACATGGCGCCTCCAGCATGGAGAACATAGGTTACGTTCGGTGCCATGTGGCGCCCGCAGCGTTCTAAAGGATATAGGCCAATGCAAAAGAATGCATTCCCTGCAAAACCTCGTCCATCAGTGCCATGTATGTTGTGGGACTCCCTTTCAAACCAAAAGGCATGACGTTCCACTTGTAGCTAGCTACCCATGTGTGTACAAAATGTTGACTTTTCTTTAGCTGCTGGTGTCAGATAAATACACCAAAATCCTGAGCGTGCATCCAATGTAGTAAAGTGTGTAGAATGTCAGAGTGTCGCCAAAATATCATCAATGCGTGGTAATGGATATGAAATTGTCTTGGTAATTCTGTTCAATGCGCGGTAATCGCAGCAAAATCTACTTGTTCCATCTTTTTTCGATACAATTACTATTGGCGATGACCATGCTGATCTGGATCTTTCTATAATTCCTGCACTCAACATGTCGTTTATAGACTTCTCCACTATTTCATGGTTTTTCAAAGGGGTGTGATAGGGTTTCAAACTAACAGGTTCCTCTGTTGTGGTCTGAATATCCATATGTACCGTACTGGTTCTGCCTAACTCCATATCCATTAGTGCGAATACATCTTGGTGTTTAGTGATGAACGCACTAAGTTTAGTTTTATGTTGACCTTCTACGTTCAGTGTCGCCAGTAATTGCGATAACCGGTCTGGTGTGTGATTCTGTATCTGGGACTCTTGGTTTGTCCACGGTGTTTTAACATATGTGTTTTCTTCATCAGTTCTGTGAATATTACGCCTACTCTCTCGTTCACCACGGCAGTATTCGAAGGGCTTTGGATATCTGTGTTCATATCTTCGACAGAATGGTTTATTTGCGTATCTCGTATTGGGTTTCCACCATGGAGTATGCTCTACATCTGTTCTGTAAATATTACGTTTGCTCTGTCGTTCACTACGGCAATATTCGAAGGGCTTTGGATATCTGTGTTCATATCTTCGACAGAATGGTTTATTTGCGTATCTCGTATTGGGTTTCCACCATGGAGTATGCTCTACATCTGTTCTGTAAATATTACGTCTGCTCTCTCGTTCACTACGGCAAGCTCGTTCATATGCATCAAATTCTTGATCCTGCATGTTATTATGTCTACTATTTCATCACCTGGGTATCTTCCTGTTAACTGTGTGTTATCAAGATAGTCTCGACTTATGGGGCGGCGTGGGGGTGAGTGTGGGATCTGACATGGTGTGGGGAATGAAGGGTATCGATAGGTTTTGTCTTCGGGTTCATCTCTGCAGGCTCGTTCATATGCATCAAAATCTTGATCTTGCATGTTATTATGTCTACTGTATTCATCACCTGGGTATCTTCCTGTTAACTGTGTGTCATCTTGGTTAGTGTGTCTTTTCACTCTGTGTATGGGAGTAGCATAATTCTCAGGTACATAATCAGTGCTATCCATCTTGGGCATGTGATATGTTTGTCGACATCTATGTTTCCCGTTGCTCTGCTGGCTGTAGATTTTTTCCTCTATCTGTTGTTCTTCTCGACTTGACCAACGTTCTTGTTCCTGGAGTCTGGCGCCTAATCCTGTGAGTAAATTGGTTAGCATATGTGCTTTGCCGTTGAAATCGTCTGTCAGAGTCGGAAGGGTGACATGGGGTATGATTTTGGGATATGCATGGAGCGGGGGAATGATGGTGTCGACTCTGACCAACGTCAAGCATTCTGTTGTTTATGGTACAGGTCAAGGACGATCTTCGTACGTTAGCAATTATCGCACCTCTGTGTATCGTTGTAGCTTGTCCCGATGTGTTTACAATCATGACTGGAAAGTCACGAGAGGGAGAGACTTCTGCAATACCTTCAGTAACAAACATGAGGGGTTCGTCATTGATGTCCTCATTTTCCAAGGGTTCAATCTGGATTGTTTGTCTTTATGATTCCCATCCAGTCTATTACAGTTCCAAGGTATTTAAACTGGTTGACCTGCTCTGTTGCTTCCCATTCTATAAGTGCTTTCTGTGCTTCCTTAGATAGCATTAGAGCCACTCTTTCACTGTGGAAGGTACTTTCTTCCTATATCCAGAGGACATCACCGTCTCTCTTGTGGTCAGTCTCTTCCTCTTTATGTCCTTCCACCTTGTCTTGCAGGCACTCAGGATATTAATCCTGTAATTCAACATTTCTGCTGCCACCTGTGCAGTTTTCCCTTTTTTAGAGTGCGAATTTTCCAGGTGCTAATCCTTGAGATTTTCCTAGACGAAAAAAGGTTATTCAGCTACCCAGACTCCTTTCAGCTTTCACTGGTGTGGCAGATAAGGGGAATGAATAGTGAGAATCAAACATAAGATAGTCTAGAAAGAGTAGAAAAAGGGGATGCGCGAAAACAATGTTCACGAGATGGACTTCCATATAGTTTGAACAGAGGTTAACAAAACTGGTTAGTCACACTTTTCAGCACCTGTCAGAAGTGTGAGTAAAGCAGTGCAGGTCGCACATACCCCAGTACACGAGGGTAGGCATGTTGAGACGACAGTGATTTGCTTAAGACTATGTGAATTCGTAGGTCTGTTGTGGTCCGGTGATTACAACCCAATAACCTGAACGTTAACAGTAATAGTTAAATAGTCAAAGCAGTTTTAAGAAGAAAGAAGATAAGCAGCAGTAAAATTTAAAGAGAGCCAGATAGTGCAACGTAACACAGAGTCTACTATTTAATGAGCTGTATGAAAGGATGTCGACAGAACCAAATTGTTGGAGGTCCAACTAATATTACTGTTGTACAGTGTAAATAAACAATGTTCCTGTTCAAGCGGTGTTCTTCAAGTTTTATATAGTCATTACTATCCACTGAGGCAAAGAACCTGGGTATACAATAGCCATGTGAGGTAACCACCTGTTAGCACAGGCGGCCACACTGGGTTGCTTCATGAGCCTTTTTTTTCCAGAGGATCTACTGCTTTCTTGAATGGCTGAATTGACTTATATTCTGTATTTGACTTATCTATATTGTTTGTTGGTTTTTTTGGTTAATAATTTTTACAGGATGGAGTAACCAGCCCATGCCCAACTCTCCTTAGTTTCGTTTTACGACATGCCTGGTAGGGCACAGTGTTACTATTCTTTGCTCCCCTTTCGAGCCCCAGAAACACACTGGTGGATCAACAGTTTAGACACAGAATAAATCTGAGAACTGCTACATCATTACGTGCCTCTTAAGTTCATTAACCTATTAAAGTAAACATGTGAAGACACGAAGAGTAGAATTCCTCATGATGAACAACTTGCACAGCCCTTTGAGACAAGAACTGGGGTGCAGCAGAGATGCTTCTTGCCACGTCTTCTCTCCTTACTTACTATAGACTAGATTATGAAAGTAACATCTACCAACAGAAATGGAATTCAGTGGACTCTGACAAAATAGTTCCATAATGTAGATCTTGCTGACAACTTGGCTCTTCTGCACCATAACTGTATCCAGATGCTAGACAAAATGAGAGTATTTAATGAGAATTCGCAGCAAAAGCTTTTTCTTTTGTATTCATTTAGTTTACGGATCCATTTTTTTCCATTCAGAAAGCTATTTTTAGTCACCAATACAGTATATCACAGTAATATCTGACATTTCACTTCTGCCATTCTGGTGGGCTAAAAATTGAAATTCTTTATCAAAACGTAGCAAGTCTTTGACATGTGGGAGACTTTATTAGTGATTGTTATCTGAAGTAACCTAGTTTTAGTGATGCGGAAAAGTTGAGCTGCACTGAGAAAAATGAAGGTCATAAACTTATTGCACATAAAGCGTGAAACAAAATATGAGATGTTGACATAGTGTAGTAGTATATGTGGTGAAATAAATGTTCGAATAATATATAGGATAAAAAACCCAGATTGTATCATTAATAAACGTTATTACATTTATTTTGGTAAATGAAAACAAAATACAAACATATTTTTCTTTATCTTTATGAAAATAGCAACATGTTTATTTTATTAGTAACAAGGGAATAAAACACATGCACAGGCCACAACAGATTGGGATATAATCTATTCAACAAGCTAAAGATAGGAACTACTGATGAGTGTAACTGTGGCACTGATAAAATGACTGTTGAACATCTGCTTCAAAGATGCTCCACATATGTGGAACAGAGTAAGCACATACGGCCATTACCAGTACCATTTGTGGAAAAGTTCTACGGAGATGCAAATAGCCCCAAGCTGACCACTGCTTTCTTTGAAAACATTCAAGCAAGATGTCTGAGAGTGTATGAAGAAGACAACACATGAACAGTAAAACAGTAGATTGGTACCGGTACTTCATTTATTTTCAGTACATAAATTCCGAATATATTTGTAAACAATATTATCAATGCTCCAATCTCACACATGCCGATATAAAACTCTTGCCAATTGAACTCTGTTGTAATTTGTAACATAGTGATGTGCTGTTTAGTTTATTATTTTTGAACACAGCTGGACATTAATTTAGACAAATAATAATGAAAAAAAAAATTACAAATCACTCATTCCAGTGCTGATTCAATTTTTTTTCTTTACTTTCCATCAATAGAATTATCATTTCCATGGAAGATATGACAGTAAACTTTTATATTATAAATATTCTAATTATATAAGCAGTAAATCATAGAAACCTCCCCTTGAGGTAATGTACTTAATAAAGTGAGTACTTGAAGTTTAACAACTGGTGCTTGCCATTTTTTATTTTCTCTTTTGGTTTATAGCTGGTGCACAGTTTTAGCCAGGGATGGGCAGGAGGCACATGAACCCCCTGAAGTGCCAAGAGTAAGGGGTGAGAGCATTATGAAGGAGACAGTCTTGTCACATGGACCAGTGAAAATTCTAGATTTGATTCAATATATTTTTTTTTAACCTGTTATGAAATTTGGAATCAATACATGTCCAAAAAGATTTATGACATAAATGTGTCCATGTTCACAATGGATATGATTATAAGAGCAATGAAACTAAACAATATAAATTGTATCATGCTGCAGTGCTGACATTTTGAAATATATTTGTAACTTTCTACTTTACTTTATCATAAACTCAGCATAAATAATCTCAGGCACAATCTGAAAGATTCTTAATTGATAATAGTTGTCCTCTCTACTTTCATTATCTGGAAGAAAAAAAACTATCATTTTTACTGCCTTTTTTCCCCCACAAAAGGAATTTGTAACAAAATAGTAAAACATTCAATTTTTACCCAGTTTGCAGTATTTATCTCTATGTAACTTCCATTGTAACGGAAACATGTTTTTTTGTTTTCACAAGTTTTACCAAAACATTCCTTCTATAATTAAACACTTTCTTTGACCAAAGCAATTATAGCATAACTCTTCCCAGGATGCTTCTTCTACCCCATTGAGTGTAAACATTAGCACATACAACTAGCTGGAAAAATGTGACATGCTGATCTTAAAAAGATAATGGGTTTGTGATGGAATTTAAAGTACACTTTTGTCACTCTTCAAAGTGACAGAACTCATAAAAACAGAAAGAGACAATCAATATGGAAACTGAAATAAAGTTTAGAGAATTTAAACCCCAATTCAGGACATCAGTATGACCAATTCTAAGATCACCTCAAGTTGCAGTGCTATCTGCAAAGGTCACTATTACTGTCACCATGACTTTCAGCTTTTCAGTAACAAAAATTGCTGAACTAACAATGACAATTTACTTATTTGTACTTCGTCTTATATTACGTTGAAAGCAGGGATGTCTTTGTTAAAATGAAACTCAGGCCAATATTAATTTTAATATACTCATTATGTTAGGGTATATAACCATATTTGTCAACATGTGATAATATTAAAATTATTAAATGACAAGGTTGTTGTTTAACTAGGGCTGCTGATCTTCTCGCTCTTTTGCAGCCAAGTTGAAGACCCATTGGTATTATTTACACTGTACATCTAGGCTTTTCCTGTGGCTTTTTTACCATTCTGAAATGCGCTGAGCTCCAGTTTTTCCAGCTTGGCTTGCATTTAAAGGATCACCACATCTGGTCCCAAGCTAGGAGTAAGAAGCGTGTGGCATACTGTGCATTCCCCGTCATCCAGGGAGGGGGGCTCTCCAACTATGCAGAGCTAAAATACTGTGCTCTGGTTTTGGGCACTCCCAAGGAATTGTCACGTCCTGCACAGAGCCACTTCTCAGCTCCACCTGCCTATCACTGGGTCCATAGTGAGATCCTCCTGCGTGCAGCCAACCAGGTAAAAGCCAGAGTAACGTCTGGGGCTCAAGTGACTTGTCCAAGTTTAGTGTGCAATGCTGGGTTCACAACATGTTTCGCCACAGGGGGAACCCATAAAAGTGTGTGGATGATTTCAAGAGTCAATGAGGGTGTAATTGGCCTCACAGAGGTTCACTTCCACATATGTATATTGTAGCATTGTGCATAGCTGGTGGTCATAAAAAGATGACTCAATATATGCCTCAATGCATAAATGACAAGGTAAAACAATAATAATGATACTGTGGCTGAGCAAAAAAAACCAATTTATTATAATAAGACTGTAAGACCACAAGTATTGTTAATGGCATCAAACACTTCACACAATCCTGGAGTAAAAAAATTACGTTTACCCACTTCTTTTTTCAAATTCACAGCTGAAGTCTGCAAAAGTGGAAAAGTATTATAGTTAAGAAAGACTTCCTCTGGGTTTTTAATAATAACAATTCACAACACTTTTGCAACAATCAACAAGAACTGAAACATTTGCTCATCCATATCTGTGAATAATAGTATACCAGTTATGTAGCACACGATTCAATTATTTTAAAACTAGCAATAACCCGTCAATATTGACAGGTTTTTAATTACAATGTGTTGTTTCGGTTACATGTATTACAGACGGTACTATTACCACTGTGGTCATTTCATTGCAGGCGACCGTCATTAGATACTTGTAGTGAAAATTATATGGATGTATTAAATATGAAGTCATGGAGTAACCTTACTAAATGACATGTAGAGCAGTGATAATGATCTATTGGACCGTAAATTGACTAAATAACTAACATTTCTTTTATGACATGTCTCGTAATTGTTGGTGCATCTTTTAAAATCTTGACTTGCCATAATCAAACTGTTCATGCACTCCGCCATTTGTGCACTTTTCTATTTTTGGGAGAGGACACATAAGGGAAACAATAATGTACTCTCTCAAAAATAGAAAAAGTGCGCAAATGACGGTGTGCAAGATGTGACTGACCGACCGACGTACCTACAGCGGGTATTATGGTATTGAATGCATCTATTTCAATATTTCATCTGTGATTAAAAACAAATTAAAAAAAGCTGGTCCCCGTTTTATGCACATCCATTACACAGTAAAAAAAAATCAGGGGGAGGGGTGCAAAAATGTCTTGTTATGACTAATATGATGTTATCCGCATTTTGCAAACTACTGTCCATCTTGTTCAGATATGTTCCTAATATTCTATAATATTTAAAAGTTAAAAGATTAGTTCAATATTTACTAAATTTGACAGAGAAACTAAGACGATCACTGTAGTGATAAGAATGCAGCTATATTTATCAAGCATGCAACCTTATGGAAGTAATGTTGCCAATGCTATTAAATTTTTGGAATGTACGGAATATCTCTTTAGAAAATACATATTCTGTTTATAACAAAAGAAACATGGAAAATCAGGCTTTAACCCAGAAGTTCACTCAATCTTTGTTATAATCTTGACACTGGTTCAGATAAGTCAAAATCCTATATCCAAGCAATGTTAATTTTATCTCTGCCTGGCACACAAGAAAGTAATAAGTAATACACAGCTTATTCAAAATGCTTATGAGGCATAGTCTCACAGATCATGCCTGTACTCTTAATTCTGATGTAGTGCAGTGACATAAAGCTGCTGAAATAGATAACAGATTTTCATATTTCATTCAACAGGCCAAATACTAATTTTTGACTGTTCAAAAAAGGACTCACTGAACCTTAGGTCACAGAAAAATGTAAACTTTAGTTATTGGTTCCATCATGCATATAAGAAAATATTAAAAAATAAAAATAAATTCTGTATGTGAATCATCGACTGGCAAAATAAGAATATTAAAATGAAATATTTACTTTAAGTCTGTGTTTTGTTTTGAAACTGACATACAAATGCTATGTAAATGAAGCCACTTAACTGCTACCTTCAATTCATTCTCCTCCTTCCCATACCCCCCAAATAAAAACTTCAAAATTAAGTCCAATTAATAATGTATTAATGAATCAGCTATAGCATTTTCCCCCTTTTTTCTCCATTCTGAATTACAGATAAGTAAAACTGGCAAAGAGCTAGAGATTAGCTCTTAATGTCCCATAGAGAACAAAAAGGATGGATGTTGATGACAAGGATGAAACGAGAAACGAGTGGTGGGCTAGGTTTGCATGTTTGGGGATGAGAATGTTTTGAAGGGTTTTGACATTCTCCCATTTAAAAAAATATTAATTTTGTTTTTCAACTGTTGAAAAATATCTTCACATTGTTGATTTTGTTTTTCCTTTTTCTTTTTAATCAAACATGGCAGCAGTTACAGATTCAGCCATGCAAGTGCACACATGTCTAAACACACTTTCTTTTTGACCCTCTGCACCCATCGGATCTAATCAGAAATAATCTCTATAATTTTGTTTGAAAAATTAAAAAATGTTTATAATAAAGACATTATTCTATGCACAAACATTTCATGTGTTAAAAACACAAAAACATGAAAGAGAAAAAAAACTTAAGTATATGATGAGCTCATGGCATACAAATGAACAGGATAAAAATTTGAAGAACACCTTGAAGGTTTGAAGACAAATGGTTACCAGGTGTTTCTATTGTAAAAGAATCTTCAGCTGGTGCATGAAGTGATGCCTTTCTGGCAGAACATCGTAACAAACAAAGGGAGCTAATACTGTTTTTGAATTCCCAGTTTGTCTGTGTTATTTATCCAGTTGTTACTGAAGTTTGTAAAATATGAGTACATCTTCAGTTAAGTGTCTACTCTATCTGCCTCAGGCACATCCTGCTGCTGCAGCATGTGACCTGCATAAAGTACCATATGCTGAAGGGGATCAGCCAAACCTTGGGATGGAGGTGGCCGTGGAAGCTGTGGTTGTTGCTGCTGTTGTGTGGGAGGAGGAAGAGTGGGGCCATAGAACTGAGGAAAGTGAATGCGAGGCTGTGCTATGTTCTGCAGACTTTCACTGCGGCTGCTGATGCTACTGCTACTGCGGCTTAGTGATGGACCCCTCTCTATTTCTGGCAATGCACATGCAAGTCCCTGCTGTGGATGACCCATTCGAGGGCTGTTTGGAGGCCCACTGGGTGTGCTCACTGTAGGAACACTACTGAACTGGTTACCAATGGTAGTATTAGCAGGACTCTCAAAGTGAACACAATGAAAAACCTGATGACAGGGGAAAGAAGTGTGCAAAGATTATGATCACCGTCAGAAGCAGGTAAATTGGATGATATGTTGTTTTTTCTTCTTTTTAAAAAAAAAATGCTTTTGCAACTTTTCTGCTTTGGTACATATCAATTCTGCTATTTTCATATGCTGTTGTCCTAAAAAAAAAGATTGATTCTGAAATGGTGATTAATTGTCTTTATGCTTGTACTCCCCTGTTCACAAAGTTCCGGGACTCATTTAAAAAAAAATTGAATAAGTAGACTTACATACTAGAATGTTCTATCTCCGTCAAAGTAGTTCCCTTGTGAGTGTACACACTTATTCCAACGTTCCTGCCACTGAAGGAAGCACCTCTGGTAGTCACTTTGCGGAATAGCCCTCATTTGTCTCGTCGCGTTGGCTTGAATCTGCTCAATGTCATCGAATCTACGACCTTTCATTGTTTTCTTAAGTCGCGGGAACAAGAAAAAGTCACACGGAGCAAGATCGGGTGAGTATGGAGGATGCGGGAGCAATGGAATGTTGTGTTTCGTCAAAAATGCGTTTGTGGTGAAAGACCTGTGCGCAGGTGCATTGTCATGATGAACAAGCCAATTGCCTGTGCGCCACTTCTCAGGGCGATGTCTGTGCACAGCGTCGCTGAGGCGTTGCAGGACTGTTTTGTAGAATTCAGCATTGACACACTGTCCTATAGGGACGTATTCATGATGCACCAGGCCATCAATGTCGAAAAATGCTATTAACATGGTCTTGACATTGGACTTGACCTGTCGTGCCTTCTTCGGCCGAGGAGATGATTGCGTTTGCCACTGGGAGGACATTTGCTTTGTTTCCGGGTCATATCCGTACACCCAGCTTTCATCATCAGTTATTATGGAGGACATGAAATCTGTGTCGTTTTTTTGCTATCTCAAGGAGGTCAGTGCAAATAGACAACCGATCGTCCTTCTGGTCCTCAGTCAGATGGCGTGGCACGAGTTTCCCTGACACCCGTCTCATGTGCAAATCTTCAGTTACGATTTTATGGCACATACCAACTGATATTCTAATATAATCAGCAACCTCTCTGATAGTCAGATGTCGGTCAGAGCGTATCATTTCTTGCACACATGCTACGAACTCGTCGGTGTGGGAGATGGAGGGTCTCCCTTGATGGGGGCCATCTTCAAAGGATCGGAGTCCACTTTTGAAATGGGAATACCACTCAAATGTTTTAGATCTACTTAAACAGGACTCTCCGAAAGCTGTTTGCAACATTTCGAGAGTTTCGGAACCAGTTTTTCCTAGACGAAAGCAGAGAACTTTGTGAACAGGGGAGTATTTAAACTACTACTAACAACTTTGTATTTTCACTATAAACACAAAGATAAACTGCAAACTGTCAATACCCAGAAGTTATATGTTATGCTCACATAGAGAAGACTGATCCTTAATTAAGCATTAATTAGAAGGCTGCAGAGAGTCAGCAGAATATTTAAAACAACAAAAGAGAATACATATATTCATAAGTAGATGCTTAACAAGAAGTTCTAAAAACTGATTGGTTGAAGAAAAGAGAAATGAAGACTTCAGGACAAAAAAAGAATAACATCAACCAAATGGGTTAGACATACATTAAGAAAACTTCCATTACTTTTAACTCATTGACACTGACATCTGAACGATTCATGCAGCTGGTATCATGTTTGGACTGGTTTGGTTTTTTTCTTTATTGCACATGGACAACTCCATCAGTGCTCCGATCTCCTCCCTTAGATCACACAAGGAGAATCTCAGCGCAGTGCACAAACTTTGTGGCACCACGAGAATCCCAGTGTGTATATATAGGAATCACACATTCTTTAAATATTTTTGTGGTGTGTAGGTTTCTAATTTTTAAATTTTGCCATGGCAGCGGCCTGATAGGCCTTCTCTTTATGATTTCCAACTGCCGTGGGATTTTTAACGTGCGCAACTTGCACACAGGACCTCCTATTTTTTCACCCTTATCCGAAAAGGCTAGGCATCCAGTCTCACTACCCAAGAGACCAGGGGGAGTACGACATCATTAGGACTACTGGTTGTGGACAAAAAAATTTCCATAAATTATATTCCCTCAACTGGGAATCAAACCAGGGAACATCTAGAATCGAGGTGGATTTCATACTTCTTAGCCACTATGAACCCCCAACCTCATCATGTAAAACAGATTACTATAGAAACCACTGCTGCAAGAGCATGTGAGTGGTTGATGCAGGCCTCATGCAAGGGGACAAGCTGCAGCAATAGCTCCATAAGAAGTGACAAGAACATGATGATGATGATGATGACATTTGAATGAGGAAGTAAAAAAGGCTGTAGAATCTGTAGGGAAGATCACATACTGAATACTGAATATACATTATTCAAATTTACAAACCTCATTGGCTGTGTTGTGTGTTCCCACAATGCGAATAAATGTAACAGGCAGTGGGTCAAATGCTACAGTCTGCCAAGATCTGAAAACAATTTCATTAAAAGTGATTTGGTATATACATTCCATATCAATTAATCATTATTAAGCAACGCTCACAGTTTCATCTTATATGATGTATCCAAGCCTTATATGTCACTGCTTTTCTTTAAAAACATTACCTCTTGTAAAAATGTGTCTCCAAACCTCCGATGTCTTGCGGGCAGTGTTAGGATGTGCAAGAACATGGACAGGAAGACTCCACAACTTCCCCACTGAAGACACGCCCACGGCGACCGTTGCCTCAACTGGCTGTGTGTGGTGTACCCGGAAACGGGGCCTCCCAGTACTGAGACACAGTTAAGTCCCCGATGTCATTTATCGGTGCAGAGTTGAGAGAGATGGCTGAGCATCACAATCCCCCCTGTGTTGCAGCATGATGAGAACCCAGAACTGCACACTGAGCTTGGGGGGAATCACTTGGGCACCAGACTTAATACTGGCTCTTGACTGGATGGCCGCATGCAGGAGATTTCTACAATGGGGGGTTGGCAGGTGGTGGGTATCTGGAAGTGGCTCTGTGCAGGACGTGAGGATTCCTTGGGTGAGCCCAGAACCAGAGCACAGCATTGTGCAAGCTCTGCATAGTTGGAGAGTCCCCTGGATGACGGGGAATGCACAGTGTGCTACCCCACCTATCCCCAACTGCTAACTTAGAACCAGAAGTGGGGTCCTCTGTATGCGTGCCAGGCCAGGATAAAATGCCTGGGAAAGAGACTGGAGCTCAGAACTCCCTAACTCAAAGTGCAGGATGGCAGGAAAGACAGGGCTATTTTGAAGATAATGCAACCATATTTTCACCATACGAGCTCGGACGCCGCCTCGGTAAACAAGGTCCGCGCAGAGCAGTGACACCCCCAGGCTGCTTGCGAATAGTCTACTACTGGGAACATAAACAGATTAGGGATGAGCCCACTCTCCCCTTGAACAGGTGCTAAAGTCATAGATACTGGGCCAGAAGGCGCACCGGAAACCACAGTATCATGCAACTCGCTTTTTTTTTTTTCTATGGAGAGTACACCGTCAAATAAATCTCGTACTGGTGCTCGCCCTGTGGAGCTCCACCAGGCAGGTGCAGTGCCGGGCTCTGAGCCTCGACAGAGCCCACCCTCAGCTACTGGAGGACCCTCTAGACCGTCTTGTGGAGTCAGCAGACGGCGGAGGAGAACTACTGACCAAAACAAAACAGAAAAAGAGAAACCCAGAGTGCCACTTGTCATGATGCACTGGAATGCAGAGGGAGTGAACAGCAAGCAGGCTGGATACAGCAAAAAGACAGAGCTGGAAAACATCTTGTATGAGAAGCAAGTCAGTGTTTGCTGTATCCAAGAGACTCACTTGAAAGCAGATCAAACCTTTAAAATAAGGGGATATCAATGCTTCAGATCCGACAGAAAAGATAGACGAAAAGGAGGAGTACTTACTCTTGTAAGGAATAACATTCCTGCACACGAAAGGAAAACCTTCATGGATGGAGCAGAATATCAGCTGTTGCAAATAAAGGTAGACAAGATGGAAATAGAACTCCTGAACTATTACTGTCCGAACAACAAACCCCTGAGTCTCAGCTCTATACAGGTACCAGCCACCAACTTTATAGCAGTTGGAGACTTTAATAGCCACTCCCAGAGCTGGGGCTATAACCATCTGGATCACAGAGGTGAAGAGGTTGAAACTTGGCAAGATGATCACTCCCTAATCCTAGTCAATAATGCCACAGATACTCCTACCTTCTACTCCAGAGGATGGCACACAACTTCAACACCAGATCTTGCCTTCTCCACACCAGATATAGCTGGATCTATTAGTAGAGAAGTAGGAGACCAACTAGGGGGAAGCGACCATCGCCCAATCTTTCTTACTGTCCAGAGTGCAACTCTCAGTACAGGCCCAGCTATTACAAGATGGAACTACAAAAAAGCCAACTGGGGTTTATTCAGGCATCAGGTGAACACGCTGCTGTCTACCCTCAAGGTACAGAACAGAGACATTAATGAAGTGGTAAAAGACTTCAACAGATGCATACTACAAGCTGCAAAAGAAACCATTCCCAAAGGATGCCGGCGTAACTACATACCATACTGGTCCAGCACACTCCAAGAACGTCAGGAAGCCATGGACAGGGCTAGAAAGGACGCAGAGTCTCAGCCTTCACTTGAAACTCACAACAAATGGAAAAAGGCTGTAGCAGAGTTTCAGAGAACAAAGCTAGAAGAAAAACGGAAAAGCTGGAGAACTAAAACGGCATCGCTGAACCTTGAGAAAGACGGCAGGAAACTTTGGAGATTAGTCAAGTCTCTAAATGAAGAGCGTTCCTCACCTAGGCAGACTATCACATTGGATGAAGGTGGCAAACTTTTCAGAGGAAAACAAGCTGCAGACTTGTTTGCTAGAAGATACAGTTCAGAAAGCAACTTACCCATTAACATAGATCATCAGAGAGAGATAAGAAAAGAAATACTGGCAACCATGGGACAGACAGATACTCCTGCCCCAATGAGGGAACCCATCACACTAGGAGAACTACAGAAGGCTATTTCCAAGCTTAAGTTTCAAAAGTCACCCGGCCCAGACAAAATCAGCAACGAAATGCTAGTAAATCTGAGCTCAGCAGCAAAGACAAAACTGCTTGAGATATTCAACCACAGCTGGTTGAAAGGAACGGTACCCCAAGTATGGAGAGAAGCCATCACAATACCCATACTAAAGAAAGGGAAATGTAAGACCGAGGCTGCAAGTTACCGGCCAATCAGTCTCACAAGCTGTGTTGGGAAGACTATGGAGCAAATAGTCAACCACAGATTGAAATGGTATTTAGAGTCTGAGCAGATCCTGGTGCCGGAACAAGCTGGATTTAGAGAATGCTACAGTATAGAAGACCAAGTTACTTACTTGTCTCAAGCAATAGAAGATGCCTTCCAGGAGAAGAAAAAGGTCCTAACGATCTGGGTCGACTTCAAGCAGGCCTTTGACAAGGTGTGGAAAGATGGCCTCATTGCAAAACTTAGGAGAAGTGGAATCCAAGGCAACATGATGAAATGGATCCAGTCATACTTGCATAACAGGAGAACTAGAGTCACTCTTGACGGTCTGCAGAGCAGAAAAGTGTTGCTCCATCAGGGGGTACCTCAAGGAGGAGTAATTTCCCCAACACTCTTCCTTGTTTACATCAATGACCTGGTGAAAGATCTCCCTGCAGGAGTTAAAGCTGCCTTATATGCAGATGACCTAGTACTCTGGTGCGCTGATGAAAATGTCACCACAGCAAATTATAGAATGCAGCGGGCAGCAGACATGCTAGTGTCATGGGCAGAGAAATGGCTTATCACAATAAACACAGACAAAACCTCCACAACACTGTTCTCCCTCGCCCCCAAGGACAAATCAGCTAACATACACCTAGGGACAACCGTGATCAAGGAAGAAAGCTACCCCACCTATCTTGGGGTGACATTTGACCAAAGGCTTACATGGAATAAGCATATTGAAAACGCAGAAGGAAAGGCCCGAAGACGACTAGGCATACTCAGAAAATTAGCAGGTACCAACTGGGGAGCAAATGAACGAAATCTAAAGAAGATTTATAATGGAGTAATAAGACCACACTTAGAGTTTAGCTCAGCAGCATGGTCATCAGCTGCTAACTCACATCTGCAGTCTTTGGACAAGGTGCAAAATCAAGCTCTCAGGCTCATTACAGGAGCCATGAAAACTACACCAATAACAGAGATGCAGAAGGTTGCTGGATTACAGACATTGTCCCATAGAAGAGACACAAAAAAACCATGATCCAGATGGAAAAGTACAACAGTATGCCAATGCACCCAATGAAGGCAAGACTAGATGATCTGGCATTGGGACGTCTAAAGCGTAGCAGCTTTGTGCATCGGGGGAAAAGACTTATAAGACAGCATCAAGAAGACCTATCCATGAAGACAACACCACTGAAGCCCACCCTATACCCTGTACCATGGGAGCAGGCCAGCAGTGCCCTCCAAATTAATACATCAGTCAGTGGTCTCACAAGTGGATGTAAGTATAATGATCTGCAAAAACGAACTGCTACATTGAGTATGATCCAAGAAAGCTATCCCGATCAATCATGGATACATGCCTATACAGATGGATCAGCAACAAATGCTGTTAGGAATGGAGGTGCCGGTATCTTTATCTCATATCCTGACAACCACTATGAGACTAGGCACATTCCCACTGGTAAATTCTGTTCCAACTATACAGCTGAGGTTCAAGCTCTAGAGCAAGCTGCAAATATGATTTATAACACCAACTCTGACTGCCACCAGGTAGTCATCCTCACAGATGCACCGTCTGTCCTGCAAGCTCTCAAGGGTGGTAAACTCCCGCATCTGAGAAATGAACTAAACAAGGTAGCTGCCAAAAAGAGAACCATACTTCAGTGGGTACCATCTCATTGTGGTGTACCCGGAAATGAAAAGGCAGATAAACTTGCAAAAAAGGGAGGAGAATGTGAACAAGAAGATAATAAAGACACATACGTTGAGAAAAAGAGAGCTATCCAGACTATCAGAAGAGAACAGAACCAACCCAAAGACGACTATCACACTCTCGACCGGCAGGGACAGATAACTATTTTTCGACTCAGGACAGGGCATAACAAACTGAATAAACACATGCACAAGCTACGATTGTCTGCTTCACCACTGTGCACATGTGGATTAAACGAACAAACTGCAGAGCATGTTCTACAGGACTGTCCTCTGTATGACCAGTTAAGAAAGATATACTGGCCGAATGACTCAACACTAAACTCAAAGCTATATGGAGTTAAAGAGGAACTTCAAACAACAGTCGAATTCATCATGAGAACTCGTCTGACGGTGTAATCATCAAAGATGCGATCGCAAGAAGAAGAAGAAGTAAAAATGTGTACATTTTATCCTAACAGAAGTATTTCTGGTTTTGATATCTGGTAATAAAAAAAAATGATAGAAAACATTCCTGGCATTGAAAGTAAAAAGAGCCAAACTGCAACAGATAGAAAATCCATAGCGACAAAATACATAGAGAAACATTATCCATGCAACACCTGGACCCATGCATACACAGATGGATTAGCAACAAATGCAACAGAAAATGGAGGTGGGGGTGTCTTTCTGACCTTAAGCACTGGTGCAGAAAAAAGGCTGTCAGTGGCGACAGGACGATTCTCCAGCAACTTCAGATCAGAGGCAGAGGCCTTGAAAACTGCAGTAGAGGTTATATTGACAGAAGAAAGCGCAGAGAGACAAGTTGCTTTCTTTACTGATGCACAGTCAGTAATTGCAACGTTGAAAAGCCAAAATAATACAGACCTGGATGATCTCAGAGTTCATAACCCTCCACTCCCAAAGGAGCATAGGCCTTCAACAAACACATGCCAAGTCCTCCTGTCACGTGCCATCATCTCAAGTTCTTTCCATGTTCTCCTCATCATTTTCACCTCTGTTTCCAACTCTCTTCTCCATGTACTTCTTGGTCTTCCTCTGCCTCTCTTGCCCTGGGGGTTCCAGAACAAGGACTGCCTTGTAATGCTATCAACAGGTTTCCTCAGTGTGTGTCCTATCCATCGCCATCGTCTTCTTCTCATCTCTTGTTCCACTGGCATTTGTCCAGTTCTTGTCATCAGTTCCACATTGGTAACCTTGTCATACCATTTTAATCCCTCTATTCTACGCAAGCACCCATTTATGAAAGTCTGTAGCTTTTTGGTTGTTGTCTTTGTTGTTCTCCATGTCTCCGAGCCATACAATAGGACTGACTTCACATTTGAGTTGAAGATTCTTATTTTCGTGTTGGATCCTATTTCTCTTGATCTCCATATATTTCCCAATGCAATGAAAGCTCCTCTTGCTTTTTGTATTCTTATTTTGATATCGCTGTCTGTCCCTCCAACTTTATCTATATTACTGCCAAGATATGTGTATGATTCTACATCTTGTATTGGCGTTTCTTCAAGTTCAACCCTGTTTTCATTACCTGCATTTATTCGCATTATTTTTGTCTTTTCCCTGTGTATTTTCAGACCCAATTGCTGTGACCTCTCATCGAGTGTTTTCAATTTGTCCTGCATCTGATTACGGTTATGGGACAGGAGAGCCAAATCATCAGCAAAATCCAGATCATCCAACTGCTTAGTCAGAGTCCACTGGATTCCATTTCTGTTGTGTGTTGTCGATGATCTCATAACCCAATCTATTGCCAGCAAGAAAAGAAATGGAGACAAGAGGCATCCCTGTCGCACTCCTGTTCTTATCCCAAATGGTTCTGTAAGCTGTCCTTCATGAAGAACTCTGCACGTCATGTCTTCATAGGTTTTCTTTATTAAATTAATGATCTTCAGGGGAACTCCATAATGCCTCATCAATTTCCAAAGTGATTCTCTGTCCACACTGTCAAATGCTTTTTCGTAGTCCACAAATCCGATGTATAGTGGTGAATTCCATTCCAGACTTTGTTCAACTATTATTCTCAAAGTGGCTATCTGGTCTGTACATGATCTGTTTTGTCGAAAACCTGCTTGTTCATCTCTCAATTTCTTGTCTATGGACTCCTTTAATCTCTCAAGGATAATCCTGTTCAATACCTTTCCTGGCACTGATAGTAACATTATTCCTCTATAATTTGTGCACTCTTGTAGATTTCCCTTCTTAGGCAACTTAACCAGATATCCTTCCTTCCATTCTGCTGGTATCTCTTCTTTTTCCCAGACTTTACCAAGTAATTTATATAACATCTCTGTAGCCGTGTCGATATCTGCTTTGATGGCCTCTGCTGGAATGCCATCAGGTCCAGACGCTTTTCCATCTCTTAGAAGCTTTATGGCTTTCTTTATTTCTTCCTTCGTTGGTCTTTCACCGTTAATTTGTAGCTCTTCTTCTGCTGGCTGGATGTCCGGCGGGTTTTGTGGAGCTGGTTTATTGAGAAGGTCCCCAAAATACTGTCCACCTCTTCATTTGCTCTTGTATATTGCTGAGCAGTTTCCCATTCTTATCTTTTATGAGGCAACTTGTTTGCTTGTATTTCCCTGTTAGCTTCTTTGTGCTGCTATACAGTTCTCTCATATTTCCTTTGGCTGCAGCATCTTCTGCCTCTCTTGCCAACTCCTCAATATACTTCCTCTTGTCTCTTTTGATACTTCTTTTTACTTCTTTGTTTGCTTCTGTGTACACTTCTTGAGCCTTGGCTTTGGAACTTCTGGTTTTGCTTGTGTTTAACTCTGCTTTCTTGTTTTTTCTATCTTTTATCTTATTGATGGTTTCTGTTGTTATCCATGCTTTTTGTTGTCTTTCCCTTTTCCCCAGTATTTCTTCACATGTCTCCTTCCATACTGTTTTGACCTGCTGCCAATAGTCTTCTGTATTCTCTACATCTTCCAGCTGTTGGAGCACTTGGAATTTGTTGGATACTGTGACCGCAAATGTGTCTCTTGTTTCTTGATTTCTTAGCTGTCCTACATTAAACTGTTGTCTATAATTTTGCATTGTTGCATATCTCTTGAGTTTCATTTTTACTTTGGCTATCAGAAGATGGTGATCTGATGCCACATCTGCTCCTCTATATACCTTTACATCCTGCAATGATGATCTAAACTTCTTGTTTATGCATATATGATCAATCTGGTTTTCTGTTCTGTGGTCTGGTGATATCCATGTTGCCTTGTGTATTCTCTTATGTGGGAACATGCTTCCTCCTATAGCCAGTTGATTTGAAGCACAGAAGTTTGCGAATAGTTCTCCATTTTCATTCATTATTCCTAGCCCATGTTTTCCCATGACTCCTTCAAATCCGGTATTGACTGTACCTATCTTTGCATTCATGTCACCCATCAAAATTGTGATGTCTCTTCTTTTTACTTTATCCATAATTTCCTGTAGTTTAGTATAAAATGCTTCTTTCACAGACTCTTCTTTGTCATTAGTTGGTGCATAACATTGGATGACATTGACATGAATTTTCTTTTTAGCTGTTTTGAAAATAGCTGTTATTATTCTGGGTCCCACAGCTTCCCATTCAATGAGTGCTTTCTGTGCTTCTTTAGATAACATAAGAGCTACCCCTTCACTGTGGTGTGAACTTTCGCCTTCGTGTCCTGAGGACAGCACCAATTCACCTGTGATGAGTTTCTTCCTGTCTACCCCCTTCCACTTTGTTTCACACATTCCCAGAACCTCGATTTTGTATTCCCTCATTTCTGCTGCTACTTGTGCCACTTTCCCTTGTTCGTTCAATGTCCGAACATTCCAGGTGCCAAATCTGGAAGTTCTCCTAGAAGAAAGAAGGTTAGTCAGCAACACAGACTCCTTTCGGCTTTCTCTGTGTTGCATCATACGCCTCCCCGCGAGAGGACCTTCCCCTGTCTTGGATGGCTGTGTTTTATTTTCTTTATTTGACTTGTCCATATTTGTTGAAGTTTTTTGTGGTTTAAATTTTTTTTACAGGATGGGGTAACCGACCCCATGCCCAACCCTCCTTAGTCGCCTTCTACGACATGCTTGGCAGGGGACAGTGTTACTATTCTTTGCTCCCCTTTCGGGCCCCGGTAACACACGGGTGGATCTCAGAGTAGTGCTCCACAAACTTTGTCAACAATTCAAGTGTTGTGATCCAATGGATCCCATCTCATTGTAACATCACCGGCAATGAAGAGGCTGACAGAATGGCAAAAGAAGGTTCACATCTACCTCAGCCTGATGCAAGCATAACTTTTGACGAGGCAAAGAGTTTTATCAGAATCAGATACAGAAACAAATGGAATGTAGAACATCCAGGGCACACACAGAATGATGCTTACTACCAGCTCCACAGAAGAGAACAAGTGGTAATTTTCAGACTCCGCACTGGCCACAACAGATTGAGATACCATCTATTCAACAAGCTAAAGATAGGAACTACCGATCAGTGTAACTGTCTTCTTCTTCTATGATCCTTAGCCGCTGACCATCAAAGCAGTCAGTGGCCGTCACGCCTAGTGGCGTCTTGTAGGGCAACAACAAATTGATTCCACTTTGCTCGGTCGGTGGCCATCCTTCGTACAGTGCCCCAACTCTGGTTCATCTTTCCAAAAGCAGTCAGTGGCCTCCTTCGTACAGTGGCTCCCCAACAACAAATTGATTCCACTTTGCTCGGTCGGTGGCCATCCTTCGTACAGTGCCCCAACTCTGGTTCATTCTTTGCATCTCAGCCTCCACAGTCCTCCCCCAGGTTGTTTTTGGTCGGCCTCTCTTTCGTTTTCCTTCAGGGGTCCAAAGCATAGCTGTTCTTGTGATGGCATCGGGGTCTCTTCTGAGAACATGACCAACCCAGCTCCAAGTGTAACTGTGGCACTGATAAAATGACTGCTAAACATCTGCTTCAAAGTTGCCCCTTATATGTGGTACAGAGAAAGTGCATATGGCCGACGCCAGCTCCTTTCGTGGAAAAGCTTTACGGGGATTCAAATAGCCTCAAACTGACTACTGCTTTCTTTGAGAACATTCAAGTGGACGTCTGAGAGTGTACGAAGAAGAAGAAGAAGAAAACTTGAGAAGAATATATTTACTGACAATCTGTTAAAATTATTCGCAATATTTCATGTAATACTCAGGAATGAAAACAGATCATGTCTGCGGCAGAGAGCCTTAGCCTGATGACCTTATCATCAGGAGGAAGAATTACTAAAAATATACAACAAAGTTTGTTTGTCCTTATGTTTCCACAATTATCACCTGTCCTCTTCTCCCTCCACTACAACATAATGATACAGAAGACATGCCAGAAATACCAGTTGGAAGATACAACTTAAATGATCTTAGATGCTAAAGACACAACTATCATAGCCATAAGTGAGGAGGGAACACAGCCAATGCTGGATAAAGGAATAAAGGACAGTGACAACACAGAACTCTGCTTAAATAATTAAGAAAATAGCAAGTAATGGTCATCTTAAAGAATAAGAAAATGCAATATGAAAATTGATGTATGACAGTAGTGATTCAAAATAGTGTGGAAAGGGAATGGAAGTGTATGAACTCAAGTGTTGTGAGAGCTGTATAATTTTCAGTATACTTGAATGTGCAGCTTTGGTTATGCACCGCAATAGTGCACATCTTGTTATATGCACCACAGTAATGTGCAACTTTTTATGTGCACCACTATAGTGCGCAAATTTTTATAAGCACCAAAGTAGTGTGCAGCTTTTTATGTGCACCACAGTAGTGTGAAGCTTTGTATGTGCACAACAGCAGAGTGCAGCTTATAATATGCACCAGAGGGGTGTGCAGCTTGTAATATGCACAAGAGGGGTGTGCAGCTTTATATATGCACAAGAGGGGTGTGCAGCTTTGAATATGCATCAAGGTATAATGCAGCTTGTAATATGCACCCGAGTTGTGTGAAGTTTTTTATATGCACCAGAGGGGTGTGCAGCTTGTTATATATGCACCAGAAGGGTGTGTTGCTTGCTATATGCATCAGAGTGATGTGCAGTTTTGTATATGGACCTATCGCTTCTGGGCCTCTTTTGGCTAAGATCAAAGTGTGTATATGGACCAGAGGGAGGGCAGCTTGTTATATATACGAGTACATCAGAGGGGTGTGCAGCTTAGTATTTGCACCATAGAATTGTGCAGCGTGTTGTATATAGATCAGAGGGGTGTGTAGCTTTGTATATGCACTACAGAATTGTGCAGCTTGTTATATATACATCAGAAGGGTGTGCAGCTTTGTATATGCACCATAGAATTGTGCAGCTTGTTATAATTACATCAGAAGGGTGTGCAGCGGTGTATATGCACCATAGAATTGTGCAGCTTGTTATATATATACATCAGATGGGTGTGTAGCTTTGTATATGCACCACAGAATTGTGCAGCTTGTTATATATATATATCAGAGGGGTGTGCAGCTTTGTATATGCACCATAGAATTGTGCAGCTTGTTATATTTACATCAGAAGGGTGTGCAGCGGTGTATATGCACCATAGAATTGTGCAGCTTGTTATATATATATACATCAGAGGGGTGTGTAGCTTTGTATATGCACCACAGAATTGTGCAGCTTGTTATATATATATATCAGAGGGGTGTGCAGCTTTATATATGCACCACAGAATTGTGCAGCTTGTTATATATACATCAGATGGGTGTGCAGCTTTGTATATGCACCATAGAATTGTGTAGCTTGTTATATATACGAGTACATCAGAAGGGTGTGCAGCTTAGTATTTGCACCACAGAATTGTGCAGCTTGTTATATATATATCAGAGGGGTGTGCAGCTTTGTATATGCACCACAGAATTGTGCAGCTTGTTATATATACATCAGAAGGGTGTGCAGCTTTGTATATGCACCATAGAATTGTGCAGCTTGTTATATTTACATCAGAAGGGTGTGCAGCGGTGTATATGCACCACAGAATTGTGCAGCTTGTTATATATATATCAGAGGGGTGTGCAGCTTTATATATGCACCACAGAATTGTGCAGCTTGCCATAGGCACCAGGGTCGTGTGTAGCTTTGTATATGCACCAGTGGGGAATTATTGTTCCAGGAGGTTATAGTATTCAATGGATGTGTGTGGCCTTTGTGCACTTTGTCGTCTTTGCTTGGTGCTGTGTAAATAAATTCTGGGACTAATGAAATCAGTTCATCACGTTGATGATTCAAGCATGTGGCTCATACTGATCAGTTGTTCCCCAGATAGTGCCGTAGGGGAGTGAAGTGTTACAGACTACACCATACTAGGTCTAGCATCGAGAGGTGGGGTGACCAGTTCTCTTCCTCACTGCCTTTTCCTTCCCTAACTCAGTCAGGTACCCATTTACAGCTGGGTAAACTGGAGCGTGTTGGTATCGTGATTTGAACCCTGCACCTTTGCCGCTAGAGACCAGTGCTCTAACCACTCTGTCAATCAGACGCTGAGATACACTCATATAAACAGTGTAACAAAAACAAAAAGTACAAATCTGAAGCAAGCAGGGACATTTACATACAGGCCAGCCTCCCTAACCCGAACTTGCTTAAGATATTGGTGGCCCTACATAATTATTTTTGCCATAAATTCCCAATAGCCTTTTAAGTTGCAGAGAAGTAGACTTCAATGTGAACATTCTTCAGATGTATGTGAACAAAGATTGCTAAGCCAAACTCTGGAACAAAGAATTATCTCGAATCACAAGAACAAGAGAGCAGATAGGGATGTCATACAGCAGAAGTCAGAGCGTCAGTGGTTAAGATCAGAGGAATTCTGGAAAGGCACTGGGTAATAACTCTTACATATGGTTTAAGGAGTGAAGCAACTGAAAACAATACACAAAGTACAAAGCAGAGCTGAGTTCTCAGAGTGTCCACCTGTGGATTGGTCCTGAGGTAAAAATTCTTCAGTTTATTTTTCACATGGCCATTTCATGGTCAAACTGAATGTATAGTATTGCCAGTGTTGCAGATTGTTGATTAATCATGTTATACTTTGACTATACACTACTATTTTAAATTAGTCAGTTAGGACATGTAGACTTTTAAATGTTTTAATATTTGCAACTATGGCACTCACAAATAACATGAAACTATGCTTTATGAATGTGTTAATTACATTTCAAAAGTGGATAAGATGCAGTCATGTTATTGAAAAACATAAGACAGTCTGGTATTAAAGAGTTAAAATAATTATTCTTTGCTTTATTTCTGATTCTGACAGCAAAATCTCTATCTCTGAGCACCATTCTGATAAGTAGAAGTACTTCAGAAAGTCCCAGCCATCTACTTATCCTGACTGCACACACAATATTGACAGTAAATGGAAGATGCCTCACAGAGAAACAAAAGGAGAATAATGCAGGCAAAAGCAGCATTCCAGAAAATGAGAAATATACTGTACAAATAAGTTAGTTGCTTATCCTTTAAAGGACGTGGCAATCAACCCCAGATTTTATT
The DNA here is from genome assembly GCA_024509875.1 of Oreohelix idahoensis. Classification (NCBI taxonomy): domain Eukaryota; kingdom Metazoa; phylum Mollusca; class Gastropoda; order Stylommatophora; family Oreohelicidae; genus Oreohelix; species Oreohelix idahoensis. The sequence goes on along the minus strand of JAMPIV010003956.1, from coordinate 216,603 downwards.
GGCTGTTTGTGATTTTTCTAGGCAATTTTTTTTCATTCAGTAGTTTGCCATTGCTTTCTGAACGGTACGGCGCTTATACCATTGTGAAAAATCCACACAAAGCGATCTGCTACCAAACCGCCTGCAGCAGGTTTCGAACCTGGTATATCTGGATTATGAAACTGCATTCATATCCATTAGGCCACAGACGCCGACGTACAAATAAACAGGAAAGGGACTGATCATTGCAAAGATAAGGAAAAGACAGTTAAGGTTTTAGAATGTTCAGAGACAAAAAAAAAACACTTGATTTATTTTTTTTTTTTTTTTATCTTACGCCCGCTATTACTTGAGGTGAAATCTCCGGTTAATATGTCTAACCTGAGACTGATTTTACGTGAGTATCCCTTTTTACCCTGTACAATGACAGGTGTACTCTCGCCATTCAGGCAGATACTCGCAGATTTCGGAGGTACCCATTATAGCTGGGTCAGCTCAGGAGCCGTTCAGGTTATTCCAGTCCCTGGTCGATGACACTTCTTCAAATGTTCTCGCCAGGGCTCAAATTATTCCAGTCAAGTCCCGGTCAACGACACTCTTTCAAATGTCCTCGCCAGGGCTTGAACCTGGATCACCCGATCGCAGCGCAGTGTGGTAACCATTACACCAGCGTGGCTCCCAACACATGATAACCAAGGAAATATTAAGAGAAGAAAGGACAGAAGAAGATACAGATATAAATATTGTAGTGAGATTTGGTACCACTTGCTTCGTTTGTGAAAAAATGTGTAACGCGACACACACACACACACACAGCGCAGGGATAACACGCGACGGATCTTGCTTTGAAGTTTGAAGAAGGCGGAAAAATGTGAATTACGTTTAGCCGGACGGTAATGAAGAAGGTAGGAAATAGCGAATATAGGAATGGCAGACTTTAAAAGTTTGCATTTACTGGAAAGAAAATTTAAAGCTACAAGAGAACACCTGGTTGGAATACATTTAAATAATAATAATTCACCAAAGGAGATAGACTATAAATGATATCCTTCTTTGATCATGAGCCGCCGACCGTTAAAGCAGTCAGTGGCCATCACGCCTAGTGGCGTCTTGTAGGGCAACAACAAATTGATTCCACTTTGCTCGGTCGGCAACCATCCTTCGTACAGTGTCCCAACTCTGGTTCATTCTTTGCATCTCAGCCTCCACAGTTCTCCGCCAGGTTGTTTTTGGTCGGCCTCTCTTTCGTTTTCCTTCAGGGGTCCAAAGCATAGCTGTTCTTGTGATGGCATCGAGGTCTCTTCTGAGGACATGGCCAACCCAGCTCCAGCATCTGCCAGCTATGATGGTGTGCATGTCCTCTTGCTTGCTCCGAGTAAGCAGATTTTGGATGGTGATGGTATTCAGCCAAAAGATTCGGTGAATTTTTCTTAGGCATGTCGGACGGTAGTGAAGAAGGTAGGAAATAGCGAATATAGGAATGGCCGACTTTAAAAGTTTGCATTTACTGGAAAGAAAATTTAAAGCTACAAGAGAACGCCTGGTTGGAATACATTTAAAAAATAATAATTCACCAAAGGAGATAGACTATAAATGATATCCAAAAGGGTATTATTCAAATATAAATAGTTTTTAAAATAATTAACATTTTTCATCGTCATCACATCTGATAAAAGTTAGCTAATAATCTTTAAAAATTTATTATAACTACATGCCTAAACGGATTTTGATAAAACTTAGATAGAATGAAAGCCTCATATGGGGAAAATGAAAGGATACCTAGGAAAGAAGGAAGGATATAAGTGTGTAGTAAAAAGAAGAGAAAACAAGTACAGAAAAAGCACAGATCGCCTCAAACCGAGCGATTAAACGAAAATCTTTTGGGACTTCAAGAGGTGCTTTCTCGTACGGGAGAGTAACCCAAATATAAGGACAGAGCGGCGCGTTGAAAATCACACACACCAAATCCAGAAGCCAGAGTGAGAAACTGGAAGACAGTATCTGCAAGAAAAGTGGCAGATTAACTTCAACCAATACAGCCTCACTGTGAGCTTATTAATCCTAAGAGGGTATGTAAGTTTATTAAAGATATATGTATGACTAATATCATTTTATTTCAGATTTTATTTACGATTTAATTGTATCAGACATAATAAAAAGGGAATGACGCTAACCAGAGATAACCTCCACCGCATTGTCAGGAAGCATAACCATTAATTGGTTAGCAAAATATATCATGGCTAGTTCTTGCCTGGAAGCTTACGACATACCAGCAAGTACATAAGTGACTTGACATCCATAAGTGGAAGGCAAAGGTTATATCTTACCCATGTAACATAACATGTGATTTATTCATGTATTTTGTTATTTTCTGCACAGTAGATATTATCTTATCATGCTATCTCTGTAACACACTACCATGAATCATTCATTTATAAACAAACACTGAAGACATGGTCGCCTCATGAACAGCAGTGGGTGGTGAGATTGTTGGAACACCATGGCCACCTATTACCTTTTGTTCCAGGTTTTTATGATCGAGTTTTATGATCATTCCTGATCAAGCTCATGTTCGAGTTTAACTAAAGACTTGAGGACCGTTGATCCTGCTAACTGAAGCCTAGAGGTCAACCAATCTTCAACACCTTAGTCCCCCGTAGTTATAGGGCGGGCTGAAGGAAATTCTTCCTGATCCTCAGTGTGTCTCAGGAACCTCGAACAAATACCAGATGAGTTTATGTGTTATTCAATCCAACAAATCCTGTGAGCAGTTTCTAAAACGACTGTCGATGATGAGAACTAGATAGCAATATATATCAAAGATATACTGTGACAGACTTTTTGTAAATTCATTGGAAGATTCATCCAAGATTTTTTACTATTATTTATTTTAATTTGTAACTATAAATAATCATACATTTTACCATCTTCCAACACCCATTTCTCATTACAAGAATATATAGATGTACATAATAAATTATGAAATTGTACTCATTTGACTTGGTAAAATTTTTAACTGTTAAATTTTGAGTTACTTTTTCTAATTTAATTATATTATCACATAGGATTACTATATCGAAAGTGGCACCGTATACTTCTGAAGCCTAAATCTATTGTCCAGCTCAGAGTATTCACAGCCGTAGCTCAATTGTGATACCAGTGTACTTCTCATGCACTGGAACTTCATACTTTCTGGAGAGAGATTCTACTTCTTCTCTACCACTATCATCACACTAGGAAAACCTTTTGCTACAAATATTAGATGGATTTAAGCATGGCATGGGAAGAAGTCACCAACAAAACTCATAAGCGATGCCAGAGCCAGGGGGGTTAAGGAAATAAATAGACCTATGGCACCCTGAAAACCACATGATGCTGATTATAATGGTTCCACACTAAAACTTTCACCCAAACAAGTATTTCTTTACCTTTTTATTTTTATAGTTTCACAAACAAATTCCTGAATTGTCAGCACCTTTGATAACAGTACTAGCATTTTTGGCCATTCTGTAAAACTTTTCAAATAATGTTGTTTAACATGATCATAGTTATGAACATTGAAAATAATTGTTGTGGCTTTAACCCAATGATTTTGTAAAACTCTTACATAAATTAATGTGATTAAAGTAAGGACCATTGATCTGACATAAAAAGCAATCTTACTTGCACAGCTCATTTCGTTTGTCCACAACCTGTGTCCACTTTTGCTGAGTTTTGTTGCAGCAAATTAAAAAGAGCACTTCTGTTAGCACGATTTTAAGCATTTTCTACAATTATACTAGAATAATAACCATTCAAATTTCATAAGAGAGCGGTATACGGTCCGCAACCAGACAATACGTCAAGGCCTAAAATCCCACCCCCTGCAGACCCAAGTAGAACTACACCAACGTTCAATGCAGTGGGCAAAACAGCTGGATGATCTACATTTTGCCAAAGATACTGCGTTTCTATCCCATAACCGAAGCTACATGCCAGACAAAAATATATTACCAGATAACAGATCAAAGCAGGTGGGTCTGAAAATCCAGAGTTAAGACAAAGATCATGAGTAAAAATGCTACAAATGATAAGCCAGATTACATTTTAAGAAACACTCCTACAATATGTAGACTCCTACAATTATCTTAGCCGCCACAAAGACAAAATTGGAGAGACAAAGAGTGATATCACAATAAGAATACATGATGCAAGAGGGCTGTCAATGTATAGAAATCAAGTCCAACACAAAAAAAACCTTGAGTGTCAAGGTAGTTCTACTGCAAGGCTCTAAAATGTGGAGAATAAAAAAAAAAATGACAACCAAAAGATTCAGACTTTTATAAATGAATGTTTGTTCAGAACAGTGGGAATAAAATGGTATGGAAAGATCACCAATGTAGAGCTGATAAAATGAACCAGACAAATACTAGCGGAATCAGATGTGAGGAAACAAGGCTGGCATTAGATAGGACACATAACAAGGAAACCAGGTGATGGCATAACAAGATAGTCCTTGCTCTAGAATCTCCAAGGCATAAGTAATAAAGGAAGACTAACAACACATGAAGAAGAAAAATGGAAGCAAACTTAAAAAAGAATAAAGAAAAAATAGAGAAAAAAATGAATGGATGGCACTTGGCAGATAATGTATTCAAATATGTTGCCATTTGCTTACAAGCAATGCCCTACCTTATCATGTACTCCATACTGTACAGGTTAACTGAACATTTCTAATTGTGTACATGCTGTTGTTTTTTTTAATCATCATCATCACCCTTCAGCTGCCCAAGAATCAATAACAAGCTTATGCAAGTCTTCATGTCCTGTGCCACCATCTCAAGGTCTTTCCATGACTTAATTATTTCAATCTTATGTAATCATGCTTCTTGCATTACTTATGTTGATGTGGGAGGAACGTGATTTTTTTTAAAATATCACTGGCCAGATGAACTATTTTTTCCTACAGAACATTTCATAGTAAACCACTCACACAAGCCTTGTCTCGCTGTACTAATTTTAGCTGTTCAATGTCTTTTGCTTTAGATGATGCCATGAAAAATCATAGGTCATCCTGTTTCTTTTCATTATAACTGATGCTGTCATAAATGTATTATGGATTTCACCATTTTCAATTGTTTACTTTCAGATTTCTATGAACTTTTAATGAAATATATATACAATTTATCAAGCCAGCAGCATCCTGCTGGTTGTTTTGACAATTTTCAAAGCCTTTTTAATAATCTGATGTTCATTAAAGTAAAGACAGCATGAAACAGAATCATTAGACGTAACTGATCTTATGAAAGAACGACACATGGGAGCATGAAGATGCCTGATCAATGCTGAATGTTGTAGACTAGCATTTCTCAAACCTTTTTGTTTCAGGACCTGTTTACACTCTTATAAATTATTGAGGACCCCAAAAAGCTTTTGTTTATGCGGGTTACATTTGGTGATATTTACTATGCTAGAAAACGCACATTATTGATGCCCTAAACCTACTACCTTAGAAACTTCCAGAAAACAAAAGAATACACAATCACACATTCCATTAGCTGACAGAGCTATGACATCACCGCATGTCATCTAGCCTCTGGAAAACTCCACTGTACACTCATGACAGAATGAGAATGAAAAAGACAAATAACGTCTCAGATTATTATGAAAATAGTTTGACCTCGCGGACCCCCTGAAAGGGTCTCGGGGACCCCCATGGGGCCACGGACCACATTTTGGGAACACTGTTGTAGACTATTAAGCCGCTGCCATTTAAAACGTCCAAAATCACCCATGCGCAAAGTCTAAAGTCTCGTCCAAAGCGGCCAATACAGCCTGTTGTTGTCATTTGTTGCCATGGTGCAACGAGGTCTCGCTATTAATGAGACTGGAATTACTAACAGATTTCCAATAATAAGCAAAGCTTCCATTTTGTGAAATTATTTTTGAAATCGATCAATATTTAGATTTTTGTTTATTTTTTAAAGCCATGGCTTTCCGGGCGGTGTAATCTTATCTCCTGAAGCTAAGAGACGACGTTCTATTTGGTCAAAACAATGAGGATGCTACCGAATCCGATGTGGATATTGAATTCAAACCCAGTTTAGACTCATGGCAGGGGCACTGATGAAATTGAATCTAGTGAAAGTAGAATGATACTGACGACAAATCAAACGAAAGAGACTTGTTAACAAAGCACACTTTAGTTGAAATTTGTGACTTTGTAGGAAACCCTGGACCTAACACACTCTTGATCTAGATGCCGCCTCGTATAATTTCATTTTGTTTATCTGTGAAGAATTTTACCTAGTGGGCTCAACACAAACAAAGAAAAAGCTGCAGTAAACAACAACTTACACGAATGCATGTGTGAAAAACAAAAGTTTTGTTTTCTCAAAGAACAACAAATACACATCATCTGGGCATTCTGCAGAGACCATTTATGGCTGCTCAGAATTCATTGCAATGAACTGGTCTGCTCATGTTTAACAAACATTTTTTCCCCACATTAATTGTCATTGCAGAATACTAATATATACAGTTATTAAGAATACTGTAGATGATACATGATTCAATTCTGTGTATTTAAAACCAATAAACATAACTTAGCTCAGTTAGTTTTTTTTTAAAGAATTTTTTTTTAAAGAATTTTTTTAGACAGTCACTATGTTCGAAAATGGAGTTGCTTCCCTTGCCTCAGATGTTGAGACAAAGATATAGCAAATCAGACAAGGACAGGAAAGGGTTAAGCATTTCCAGATAAGTTCCTGACTTGAGATTATCAGGATGAATAGAGTATCATTACATAATTCTAGTGTCATCATCATCATTAACCTTTTTGTTCCCTATTAAGCAGGGGTCGGCAACCAGTCGATCCCAATCTACCGGTAGATCCCAGTGGATGATTTGGTAGATCTTTAGGCCACTGTTGGGGAAAAAATGAAAGATTGTTTAAACTAGGGAAACTTCGGACTAGACCTCTCCCGCTAGCATTTAAAATTGCAATGTTCCTGAGATCAAAGGTACTTTTTCCACATTCCCAGTGAAAACTCTTGAGCTGGCTACTAAAATATATTCTTGAAATGTACAAGATAGGAGCACCCTCTTTTCTTTATAAGGTTCATCATTAATCCCCACACCACCACCCCCCCCCCCCCCCCCCCCAAATTACATGTGCGCGCATATATATATATATATGGTAGATCTTTTGAAGGCTCAGTGTTACTAAAGTAGATCCCAAAAGTTCCTGGGTTGCCGACCCCTGCTATAAAGTATGGAGCCACCAGCACAGCTGGTTCCCAGTTAGCCTGCACCAAATCATTCATATGCTCTTGCAATAGTAGCTTTTGTAGTAATTTTTTTTAAAGTGACAAGGTTGCCAGCACCATGCACCACCTCTTACGACATTGACAAGCCAGGGGGAGAGCAGTAGCCATAATCTCTCTGTCTCCTCAAAGACCCATCTACACGGGCCAGCTTTTTTTAAATTACACTTTAAATAATTCCCCTTTCAGGCAGATAGGGCTCGTGATCCTTGGTTGGTAGCTTATCTAAGAGAAGGAACTCTGAATTCAAACCACCGCTGCCTTGCGGGAATATCCATTTATGGAATTGGCTTCGGGAGTAAACCCTGAGGATAAATCCGGAGTCGGAGTCCCTAAGGCAGTCTAATGTCGATTCGACATTATTCTGGCAACTCCTGCGACATGGCTGGTACCAAACTGTATCGGCTACTGCCGTTCCTTTGGATCCACCGGCTGTGGGGAGAGGGGGAACATGCTGCATGGGCAACAGCTTGATCTCCATATAACTGTGCCCAAGCTCGCGCCCTGGAGAGGACACTCCAGCTTCACCCTATAGGTGTCGGCAAAACACGGGAAGTAGCAGTTACCGGTTATAAGCATTTTGCCCAATTGGCGTAGGGCATGGTGCCAGGGGCTACTTCCGACAGTGGGAGAGGTTCTAGGATCTCACTGGACAGCTACCGCCCGCTTCAAGCTGGGCAGCCCCCAGTCAATAAGGTGTTGTCCCGCCACTGTCTGCTTTCCCCATTGGGTGCATGGGGATTAGGGTCAAACCCGAACTGTGGACAGAAAATTTTGCACCAAGCAATTATAGAAAAAATAGAAATAAGCAAACTCTCAGATTGGGATGCTGGAACGTCCGGACTATGTTGACTGGACTATCCGAAAACCTACAGGATGTAAACGATGTAAGGAAGACAGCCATAATTAATGATGAGCTTAAACGACTTCAGGTGGATATAGCTGCACTTCAGGAAACGCGCCTGGCGGGCTCTGGAACGGTGAGCGAGAAGGACTACACATTTTATTGGCAAGGGAAAGATCTTAATAAAGCTAGAGAACACGGAGTAGGTTTTGCGGTCAAAAAATCGCTAACTAAAATGGTTGAACCAGGCGAGAATGGATCAGAACGCCTGTTAACGCTCCACCTGCAAACTAGCACAGGTCCCATCACCCTTGTCAGTGTGTATGCTCCTACTCTGTACTCTGCCTCAGAAGCTAAAGATGAGTTCTACGAGAATCTAACAGCAATTATCAAAAGCATACCTAGGCAAGAACAGCTTGTTCTCCTTGGTGACTTTAACGCTAGAGTGGGTGCCGATAATGTTTCATGGCCTTCATGTCTGGGCAGGTTTGGTATTGGCAAGATGAATGAAAATGGACAACGGCTCTTAGAGTTGTGCGTCCACCATGACCTCTGCGTGACCAACACCTACTTTCAGACAAAACCCCAGCATAAGGTGTCATGGAGACACCCACGATCCAAGCACTGGCACCAACTTGACCTGATTCTCGTCAGAAGGCCACTCCTCAGGTCTGTGCTCTCCACGCGCTCGTACCATAGTGCAGACTGTGATACAGATCACTCCTTGGTTTGCTGCAAAATCAGAGCACAACCAAGAAAACTCTATCGTGTCAGACATGAAGGGAAACCACGCATTGATACCAGCAAGATGTCAGACCCCTTCATGATCGCTCAATTCACTGCGACCTTCGAGAAAGTGCTCAGTAGCCCTCAGCGTGGTGATACTATTACAGAGAACTGGGAGCATCTACGGAACACCATTCAAAGTACTGCACTTGCCACCTTTGGTAAGAAAACAGCAAAGTCAAATGACTGGTTTGATGCTTCATCAGATGTGATGGCACCTGTCATTGAAGCTAAGCGCAGTGCTATGAATGAATACAAACGTTCACCGAGTGCCAGAACCCTACAGATCCTGAGGGCTACGAGAAGCAAAGTTCAACAAACTGCTTGACGCTGTGCAAATGACTACTGGCTCCAGCTCAGTGAGAGCATCCAGATCGCAGCGCAAACAGGCAACATTAGACAAATGTATGACGGTATAAAGAAAGCACTTGGCCCCCATAAAAGTAAGACGGCACCGCTAAAAACCATCAGCGGAGAGAAGCTAACCGATAAGGGTAAGCAGATGGAGAGGTGGGTCGAGCACTACTCTGAGCTTTACGCTAGAGACAATACCGTTACGCCTGCAGCCCTTGATGGTGTCAACAGTCTGCCAACTATGGAGGAGCTGGATGCCGAACCAACATTAGAGGAACTCAGCAAGGCCATTGATAGCTTGGCCTCTGGCAAAGCACCAGGCAGTGATGGGATTCCTCCTGATTTAATCAAATGCTGTAAGAGCACGCTATTACATCCCCTGCATAGGATGCTGTGCCAGTGCTGGGAAGAGACAACTATTCCTCAAGACATGCGAGATGCCAAGATTGTAACACTGTATAAAAATAAAGGAGACAGAAGTGATTGCAATAACTACAGAGGCATCTCTCTTCTTAGTATTGTTGGTAAGGTTTTTGCCAAAGTCATCTTAATGCGACTACACAAGTTAGCTGAGCGCATATATCCAGAGTCACAGTGTGGATTCCGAGCTGGCAGATCAACAACAGACATGATCTTCTCTCTCCGCCAGCTTCAGGAAAAATCAAGAGAGCAGAAAAGACCATTATATACCGCCTTTATAGACCTCACAAAAGCATTCGACCTGGTTAGTAGGGATGGACTCTTTAAAATCCTCCTGAAAATAGGCTGCCCTTCTAAAATGCTGGAAATGATAAAGTCATTCCATGACGGCATGAAGGGAACAGTCCAATATGCTGGAAGCACGTCACAGCCCTTTGATATACGAAGTGGCGTTAAACAAGGCTGTGTTCTGGCTCCGACCCTCTTCGGAATCTTCTTTGCCTTACTCTTGAAACATGCATTCAGAGATGCAACTGAAGGAATATGCCTTCACACTAGGTCAGATGGCCGTCTGTTTAATCTTTCAAGGCTGAAGGCAAAAACAAAAATCAGAAGGGTCACTATAAGAGACTTGTTGTTCGCTGATGATGCTGCAGTCGTCACTCAAAGCCAACAGGAGCTTCAGAGCTTGATGAATCGCTTTACTAAAGCATGCAAGGACTTTGGCCTCACAATAAGTCTAAAGAAAACGAATGTGCTGAGTCAGGATGTGGGTGCTGCACCAGTTATCACTATCGATAACTATGAATTGGCAGTGATGCACCACTTCACATACCTAGGGTCTACCATCAATGACAAACTCTCACTGGATACAGAAATCGACAGCCGCATTGGCAAAGCTGCAGCTACCTTTGCCCGCCTCACATCGCGTGTTTGGGGAAACTCTAAACTCACAATGAAGACCAAAGCTGCGGTATATAATGCCTGCGTCACCAGCACACTCCTATATGGCAGCGAGACCTGGACGACCTATGCTAAGCAAGAAAGAAGGCTCAATACCTTCCATTTGCGGTGTCTACGCCGCATCCTCGGCATCTCGTGGAAAGATAAAGTGACAAATGTCGAGGTGTTGTCACGTGCTGGCCTTCAAAGTATGTATACGCTTCTTAGACAGCGCAGACTTCGCTGGCTTGGCCATGTTCGCCGCATGGAAGATGGTCGCATCCCAAAAGATATCTTCTACGGACAATTAGCAGATGGCAAGAGAACAGTTGGGCGACCACAGCTGAGGTTCAAAGATGTGTGCAAGAGAGATATGAGGGCACTGGACATGGATCCAGCAACATGGGAGGATGAAGCTGGCGATCGCACTAAGTGGCGATGCTATTTACGGCGCCACCTCAGATTGGGCGAAGAGAGGCTCATACAAGAAGCAGAGGTGAGGAGAAAACGTCGAAAGGAGCACCAGGAAAATAAGCAGCTGAGGGCTGTCACCTCAGGGGCGCATTCCCATAGTCAGTTATGACTGAAGGGGCTATTATTATTATAAAATAATTCCCCTGTATGTTCAACATTAAGACGCCACTAGGCGTGATGGCCACTGACTGCTTTGACGGTCGGCGGCTAAGGATCAAAGAAAGAATGTTCAACATTATCCAAATAATATGAACAATTCATTTCAAAAGAATTAAGTTAAACTTGATGCTAAAATCTGCTGAATGGTTAAGACTAATGATTTAAAAGAAAGCAGAGAATCAGACTGCAAAGAGGCACATACATCTCATGAAAGAACTATAATCTGACTGGCAAGATAGAGCAGAAAACTGGCTAACTTATTCTCATTACTATACTGAAATGAGGCACCTCAGCCTAAAATGAAACACTTGAAATTGTTCTGAGATATTACAATCAGCTAACTGAAAATAATGTAAGAAAGTGATTGTAATGAGTTGAATCAGAATCTGAGTTAAAATGTGTAAAATCTGACTCAAATGTCAAAGTCAAATCTAATTCAGTGTTTCATTACCTCATTGTTGAAAGTAGGTAAGGCTGTGCCAGCTGGATACAGATGGCACCACTACCCAGCTGATGACATGTGTACCCAGAATCCCAATCATAATTACGTGTGTTGCCATTGATTAGGGCATTTCGAGTTCTTGACACGCCTTCAATGACCACAGCACTATTTTGATCTGTTGCAACATTCTCAGTAGGTACTGAATAAAGAAACAGATAATAGTCTCATAACATAATAAACATTCCTGCTCTTCATTAACACCTAAAAGCCACAAATTATTTTTCCCCATCAGGCATGAAATGTTGTTTTGTAAAACTTGCCACAATCTTACCTCTGTATTTTTGTTTCAGTCAGGAACATATAAACTTATCCATGCCTGAACAAGGTAAAGCTGTCTTTTCTGTTACCTCTTCTAAGTGAAAAAAGAAGGTAAAGGTAGTTCCATAGCAGATACAGGTGACGGGGAGTGAAGTGCTACAGCCTTCGTCATACTAGGTCTAACTTTTTTCTTTAATGAGGTGGGGTGACCAGTTCACTTCCTTGCTGCCATCTGCCTTTCTTAACTCAAGAGCAGAGTCAGGTACCCATTTACAGCTGGGTAGACTGGAGCGTGACGCTATCATGTTTTGATCCCAGAACCCTGTAACTTTGCTGTGACTAACTCTAACTGGTAACTTTGTTTCTAAGTCAGTCTGGTGAAATATTGTTTATATTATTAATATTGTACAATTCTATCAAACTAAATGTGAAAGTGAACAGGTTCTAACAACTACTTATTACACATATAATGTTGTAATAAACAGCCAGCAAGACACTAGTCTTTAAATCAATGGTCAAATTTGTCTTGTCTTTCAGCACCCTAAGAAGCATAAGCCTTAAATTAGGCTGATCCCTCCTGTCCTGTGACATCCACTAATGTCTTCTTTTATGTCTCCTTCCAGACGTAATGTAAAATACTTACTAATTAGTCTCCTTGTTCAGCATTTCAAAAACAGATGATTCTCAAGTGAAATATTTCTCAAATTTCTTTTCTTTATTGTTTCTCTGCAGTTATCTCTTTGCAAACACTTTTACAGTGTCTGTCCATCTTGACCACACTTTCCATCTAGAGGGGTTCTTCATGTAATCTGCTGTAGTATCTTTTGTTCTTCACTTACACTGTTGGTAAATTAAGGTCAGCAATATAAATGTTTCACATCTTGTTATCATTTACATTAGCAAAATTCCATGTTATGTTCCATTTGTAATATTTCATTTCATGTAAAGTAATTATAATGTTATTATTACTGATTTACAGCAAGGACTGGAAGCAAACATTAAGGATGAAAATATGGTTTCTTTCATTCTGTTGTATCAGCGATACCATTATACACTTTTCTGACATGATTAACTTGTTTATGTGCACAGTTTAACATGTTAAAAATAATGTTACCATCTTTAACCTAACCTGAAGAAACAATTCTTTGCTGTTAACCAGTACAAAATTTCACAAATACAATGAACAGATTCAAACTAACATAAGAAGAAGAACCTAACATAAATCTTTGCAGCATTAGACATACCTTTCACATTATTTACTAAGCTATGAGAAAGGAGAAAATATAACATCAATGGAATGATACACATCATTTATAAATGCAGGAAGGAGTGGAACACATCAGTAAAAAAAAATCAATATGGTATATGAAAGCCTCAAGAACTGATAATAAAAACAAAGGATGGGAAGTCGTAGCAACACATAATCGCTTTAACAGCAAGGCAAAAGTGGTACAGACTTACCGATTAAGCCCTGGTCAATATGAAATGGGCGACTCGTGTAGAAACACTCAAAAGAAACCAGATGGAATACCCGATTGACCGTGTTATGGGTTCCTACTACTTTAATATACCTACAGGAAGAATAGTTTATGCTTAATTTTCATTATATAAATATTCTATTTAGAATACAACATGGGAAAAACTTTATATATTCAACTCTTTTAATTCTAATCATAACAGATTCATTTAAAATGCAGATGATTGACGTAATCAAGAAAACTACTGCCATTCTAAATTTTTAACTCGGATTACTAATCCAAACTACAAAAATAGAACAAAATTACTGACCTTCACCCATAAATGATGTTATCATAAACTCATGGGATGTTGTATGTCAAAAATACAACGATGAGTTGCATCATCACCACAAATAACTTTCAGCTCCCCCACGAAGCACAGATGTTCAACAAACACATATCAACCCGCCCTGTGTCATCCATTTAAGGTCATTCCATATCTTCTTAATCCCATTCATGCCTGTCTCCAGTTCTCTTCTCCGCATGTTTTTTTGGTCTCCTATTTCTCTTACCCTGGGGATGCCAGAACAGGGGCTGCCTGGTGACACTATCAACTTAATGTGTGTCCTATTCAACATCACTGTCATCTCCTCATTGCTTGTTCCACTTGTATTTGATTTATTCTTGCCATCAGTTCCACATTAGTGATCTTGTCACACAAGCACCCATTTATGAAAGTCTGTACCTTTCTGGCTCTCATTTGTATTTTTCTCCATGTTTTAGAACTATACAATAGGACTGACTAGATACTAAAAGGTCATACAGTAGTATGATTTCAGAATGCAGACAAATATTCAATGTTTATGTTTATTTATTTATTTTAAATGTTTATTTATTTAAAATTTTAAAAGACAATGAATAACCATTTTTAAACTTTTGAAACCCTACAAACATGCACAAAGAAAAAATTCAAGGGCAATGAACTGTTTTATTAAAAAAAAAAAATACTTTTTCTGACTAAATCATGTATGCTAAGTAAAACTACATGAATTGTTTCTGAATACTGTTAATTACATTATTTATGTTTGATTTATATTATTAACAGGTAAGACAAATAAGATTGATGAACTAGACTTTTTTCACACTACTGCCTCTAAACATAAATTCAGATGAAAATTCTTTTATTTTCACCCGAGTTTTGTTTTAAAAATTAACAAGATTCTTTGCACAACCAGCCACTCTGCCTTAAATCAGTTGTTTCCCCTTTTAACCTTCATACAGTTGAGCAAGGATTTTATCTTTGAACATTTCTACTTCGAAGGACAATGAAATACAAGTGGATTTCATTTGATACTGCAGGTAGGTTCCTGGGGACAAAGATGTAAAGTGAACTGGGAGAGCTGAACTCATTTTGTTGTAAATTAATTGAATAGGTTCCAGGCTTATATAAACTAACCCACAGCAGTGTAAATTAGCAAGAAACTTTGGAGATGAAACACCATTACTTCTGTCTGACTGGCTGAGAGTTTAGTTCCCAATGTGTTTAAAGAAATTTTTTTTAATTTAAAAAAAAACCCAACAAACGAAGAGTCCTTATCCCTTGCATCTCAATGAAAGTCATTTGACCAATACAAATCAAATGATGATCTTTTCGTTACACCCATCATCAGTAGTAGCAAAGCAACAAACGCCCTCATCAGCAGTGACATTCGGCCGTAACCCTAAACCTTTCCGATAAACCTAAACCTAACCCCTAAAATTAGACATACTAGCAATGACATTCTACTATCGTTCCCATCTCTGCCATCACCCATATTCTGAGAACCGATGTCAGCGCTAATAAAGACAAAAATCTCGTCATCATCTCGTCATCGCATCGGAGTCAGAATCCATTAAAATTTGAGCGAAAATTGCTGCGTGTTCGATGCCGATTGATTTCGATTTAAAAAATTCACAGAAAATAAACGCGAATACACCCATCATTAAATAAAGATCAGAAACGGAAGCTAACTCTCTCCCAGATAAGATTAAAACTTAACATCCGGGGATGATATCACGTGTACACAAATTATAATGCTAGAAAACAAAGATATCCGAAAGTCGCAATAATGCGCCTGCAGCTGGCAGAACATAGCGTACCTCTGTCGCAATAATGCGCCTGCAGCGTGCTGAAGGACACAGTGCATGTCCATGAACCAAATTCTACAGTTTATTTTGTTAAAAAAAATGTGGTTACCATGGTAACCAAAAAAACATTCGCCATATTGGATTTTTATCCAATTTTCAAGAGACTATATCATCTGTTTCCAGCTGGCCGGATGTTATTTCCTATTGGAGGATGGACTGGAAACTATTTATTCTAAAAGGCTTCCATTCTAACTTGTATGGATTCCACACAAGGTTTGATGATGTCCTGAGTTTATGTACACCATGATTGAATGACATCATAGGTTTGTGACTAGCTTTATTTTACTAACTACTCACGCTCAAATACTTGTGTTTTAATCTTGCTTAAGTACTCTAACTCTAATAAGTGGCAGCACCCTATAAGGAAGTTAGCGTAAAAATCAGTGGTGATTTGAATGCCAAATCCCGCAGAGCTATGAGAAAGAAGGTTTTGAATTTGCTATAATCGTGGAGATAAAGAAATTCCCTTTTCAACATTACCATATACACCACGACTCTGACAGCGTAACTAAGGTATTATTGAGAGGCAAATCTTGCATTTTCGGCACAAATTTACAAACAATAGCTTGGGGGTAGTGCGGAAAATATGCTTTTTGACACATCAAATGCATTTTTTATGTCATAAAACCTTGCTCAATCGATTCCTTGATGATTATTTAATAAAATAAGCTCAAAAGTAAAAAAGACCACATTTTGTACCTGAAATTCGATTTTCACTGCTGTGCATGCCCTTAAGTTACTAAACTTTTTTTTGTTTAGTACTGACAGCCATACAAGCAAAACTGAATTAAATTACCCCCACCCCCAACAAAATAAGGACACCCTGTATAGACATTTACAGCTAAATTAAAATCTTTCAGTTTTCCTACCTTACAACTCTAGCAGGAAAGTGAAGTTTCTGCCATGACCTGCATAAGTAACTTGTGTGGTCTATTACCCTTTTATAGTCCTTGTCATCCATCGACACCTCAATATAATAGGAATATGATCTGAAAATACATTTAAATAAAATGTCTGACATTTGCTACAGGAATGATGGAGCTCAGTCTAGCAAGGAATCCCTTCACATTAACTACCATAGGTTGCTGTCAGTCTTGGGAGTTTCTCCACTGTGGCCATTGAAGGCGCCAGGCCTTCTTCGTAGTAATAAATTGAATGAAAAAATGTACCAAAACACTTTCTGATTTAGTCCGTTTTAAATTTACCACAGCAAGTCATTTTCAAAATGTGGATCGTTGTCGAATTTGTAATATTATTTTTATATTTTTCTTCTTTCTAAGTTAGTTACCAAACTATGTGAAATTATGAACCATGGCAACTAGCGATGGTGTTTGAAAAAAAAAAAAACCACTCACATGCATCGCCTAACTGCTAAACAGGCTAAAACGTGTTCCAAAAGTTGTTTGATAGGTCTGGCTATGATGAAGACAGTAAAAACATCGTGGATAGTGTTTCAAATATTAATTATAAAAACAACAATATTAGTGATGATGCAAGCAGTAATGGCAGTGAAGATTCTGCCAGTCATAATACATTTTTATTACACTGGTTGTCCCGAAAGGCCCCATTTTCAATGAGAGCTGTTGTTATATATAAATATATATAATATAAAAGTCCACATTTTGACAGGATGTTTTTTCAAATGCCACCTCATTATCATCTGCCACATTTATTTTCATAATCTATGCCTTTTCTCTGGGTATTTTCAGACTCAGCTGTTGTGACCTCTCATCAAGTATTCTCCTTCTGTCTTGTATCTGGAAGTCCCTCAATCTATATGAGACCTTCAGTACGAAAAGAACGACCCCGCCATAATATATCGAAAATTCGTTTGTTAATTTTTTTTCATATTCTAATGCAGGTGTTCTTAACCTTTTTATGATTACAGACCCCCCAATGGATTACCAAATATGTCCCCACACCTCCTTCATCAGATTGTCGAAATCATCATTAGAAGGCTTGGTTTGGGTTTGTTGAAGCCCTATGCTCCAAAGGGAACTGAACAGTAACGCATGAATAAATAAACTGCACAGACAGTATTTAGCTATAGTCATACATGAAGTGATGTTACCTCATATCTTTGTCCCACAACAACAATCTGATTGTGTTTATGATGTATGGTTGTCCCAATCTGATGACTATACCATGTCCATTGCTGTCATCTATTGGGTGCCGTGTGAAACCTCGGTCAAGATCATAATTCTGTGTATCCCCATCTAACAAGGCTGTTTTCATCTCTCCACGAATTACTGAAGCACCCAAGCATGCATTTGCAACATTTTCATCCAACACTGTAGAAAAACAACGTCAGTCTTAACAACATGAATTATTTCTATAAATGGGAATCAAAATGATTTGTCTATATGTATATCCAAATGTATTTGTGCATGCATCTGAGCTATTCATTCATTCACTAAATACTACTGGTACAAGGCTTCAATAAAATTTACTTTTATTTCTAAGCACAGCACAGATTCTACCACCAACTAACACTGACCTATTGAAATACCAGCTCAGAAACACAGAAAGGTGCAAATATCCAGACTCTCGCTTTGTTTTGACCTTCATCATCATAACCCTCCACTCCCAAAGGAGCATAGACCTTCAACAAACACATGCCAAGTCCTCCTGTCACATACCATCATCTCAAGTTCTTTCCACGTTCTCATCATTTTCACCTGTTTCCAGCTCTCTTCTCCATATGCTTCTTGGTCTACCTCTGCCTCTTGCCCTGGGGGTTCCAGAACAAGGACTGCCTTGTAATGCTATCAACAGGTTCCTCAGTGTATGTCCTATCCATCGCCATTGTCTTCTTCTCATCTCTTGTTCCACTGGCACTTGTCCAACACTGCAGAAAAACAACGTCAGTCTTAACAACATGAATTATTTCTATAAATGGGAATCAAAATGATTTGTCTATATGTATACCCAAATGTATTTGTGCATGCATCTGAGCTATTCATTCATTCTCTATATACTACTGGTCCAAGGCTTCAATAAAATGTACTTTTATTTCTAAGAAGTAAACTATACCCTTCTGCATCTATTTATTGCCAGAATGCAAGGTAGATATATTGTATTGGCCCAAATATAGTAGCCTCGCACATAATACAATTCTAAAGTTCTGAAGGCGTTCTACATGAAAAATAAAAGGTTTCGTCAGTCGAGGATGTAATCGCAAACAAGTCTATCAGTGTTTTGAAATTTCCCAGTCTTAGGCCCTTGCATGCTTTTCTTGATGCGCTGGCACTCCTAAACTTTTCTTCATTTTGTCATCAAAGTCTTACACCATTTTAGCCTCAGAAACACTAAACTTGTAAGCAGCCTGCATGTTATTTGTTTGCTGCACCTCGCATATTACTTTTAATTTAAAATTCATATCGTAGCTTCTCATTCCCTTGTTTACTTTAGATGCTGAGGACGCCTTCTTTTCAACATGATCCCTCACTTAGGATCTGCCATGGGTAGAGTAATTTTTTAATATCAGTAACACAGCACAGATTCTACCACCAACTAACACTGACCTATTGAATTACCAGCTCAGTGACACAGAAGGGTGCAAATATCCAGACTCTCACTTTGACCTTCATCATCATAACCCTCCACTCCCAAAGGCCTTCAACTTCTTCTTCTTCTTGCGATCGCATCTTTGATGATTACACCGTCAGACGAGTTCTCATGATGAATTCGACTGTTGTTTGAAGTTCCTCTTTAACTCCATATAGCTTTGAGTTTAGTGTTGAGTCATTGGGCCAGTATATCTTTCTTAACTGGTCATACAGAGGACAGTCCTGTAGAACATGCTCAGCAGTTTGTTCGTTTAATCCACATGTGCACAGTGGTGAAGCAGACAATCGTAGCTTGTGCATGTTTTTATTCAGTTTGTTATGCCCTGTCCTGAGTCGAAAAATAGTTGTCTGTCCCTGCCGGTCGAGAGTGTGATAGTCGTCTTTGGGTTGGTTCTGTTCTCTTCTGATAGTCTGGATAGCTCTCTTTTTCTCAAAGTATGTGACTTCATTATCTTCTTGTTCACATTCTCCTCCCTTTTTTGCAAGTTTATCTGCCTTTTCATTTCCGGGTACACCACAATGAGATGGTACCCACTGAAGTATGGTTCTCTTTTTGGCAGCTACCTTGTTTAGTTCATTTCTCAGATGCGGGAGTTTACCACCCTTGAGAGCTTGCAGGACAGACAGTGCATCTGTGAGGATGACTACCTGGTGGCAGTCAGAGTTGGTTTATAAATCATATTTGCAGCTTGCTCTAGAGCTTGAACCTCAGCTGTATAGTTGGAACAGAATTTACCAGTGGGAATGTGCCTAGTCTCATAGTGGTTGTCAGGATATGAGATAAAGATACCGGCACCTCCATTCCTAACAGCATTAGTTGCTGATCCATCTGTATAGGCATGTATCCATGATTGATCGGGATAGCTTTCTTGGATCATACTCAATGTAGCAGTTCGTTTTTGCAGATCATTATACTCACATCCACTTGTGAGACCACTGACTGTTGTATTAATTTGGAGGGCACTGCTGGCCTGCTCCCATGGTACAGGGTATAGGGTGGGCTTCAGTGGTGTTGTCTTCATGGATAGGTCTTCTTGATGCTGTCTTATAAGTCTTTTCCCCCGATGCACAAAGCTGCTACGCTTTAGACGTCCCAATGCCAGATCATCTAGTCTTGCCTTCATTGGGTGCATTGGCATACTGTTGTACTTTTCCATCTGGATCATGGTTTTTGTGTCTCTTCTATGGGACAATGTCTGTAATCCAGCAACCTTCTGCATCTCTGTTATTGGTGTAGTTTTCATGGCTCCTGTAATGAGCCTGAGAGCTTGATTTTGCACCTTGTCCAAAGACTGCAGATGTGAGTTAGCAGCTGATGACCATGCTGCTGAGCTAAACTCTAAGTGTGGTCTTATTACTCCATTATAAATCTTCTTTAGATTTCGTTCATTTGCTCCCCAGTTGGTACCTGCTAATTTTCTGAGTATGCCTAGTCGTCTTCGGGCCTTTCCTTCTGCATTTTCAATATGCTTATTCCATGTAAGCCTTTGGTCAAATGTCACCCCAAGATAGGTGGGGTAGCTTTCTTCCTTGATCACGGTTGTCCCTAGGTGTATGTTAGCTGATTTGTCCTTGGGGGCGAGGGAGAACAGTGTTGTGGAGGTTTTGTCTGTGTTTATTGTGATAAGCCATTTCTCTGCCCATGACACTAGCATGTCTGCTGCCCGCTGCATTCTATAATTTGCTGTGGTGACATTTTCATCAGCGCACCAGAGTACTAGGTCATCTGCATATAAGGCAGCTTTAACTCCTGCAGGGAGATCTTTCACCAGGTCATTGATGTAAACAAGGAAGAGTGTTGGGGAAATTACTCCTCCTTGAGGTACCCCCTGATGGAGCAACACTTTTCTGCTCTGCAGACCGTCAAGAGTGACTCTAGTTCTCCTGTTATGCAAGTATGACTGGATCCATTTCATCATGTTGCCTTGGATTCCACTTCTCCTAAGTTTTGCAATGAGGCCATCTTTCCACACCTTGTCAAAGGCCTGCTTGAAGTCGACCCAGATCGTTAGGACCTTTTTCTTCTCCTGGAAGGCATCTTCTATTGCTTGAGACAAGTAAGTAACTTGGTCTTCTATACTGTAGCATTCTCTAAATCCAGCTTGTTCCGGCACCAGGATCTGCTCAGACTCTAAATACCATTTCAATCTGTGGTTGACTATTCGCTCCATAGTCTTCCCAACACAGCTTGTGAGACTGATTGGCCGGTAACTTGCAGCCTCGGTCTTACATTTCCCTTTCTTTAGTATGGGTATTGTGATGGCTTCTCTCCATACTTGGGGTACCGTTCCTTTCAACCAGCTGTGGTTGAATATCTCAAGCAGTTTTGTCTTTGCTGCTGAGCTCAGATTTACTAGCATTTCGTTGCTGATTTTGTCTGGGCCGGGTGACTTTTGAAACTTAAGCTTGGAAATAGCCTTCTGTAGTTCTCCTAGTGTGATGGGTTCCCTCATTGGGGCAGGAGTATCTGTCTGTCCCATGGTTGCCAGTATTTCTTTTCTTATCTCTCTCTGATGGTCTATGTTAATGGGTAAGTTGCTTTCTGAACTGTATCTTCTAGCAAACAAGTCTGCAGCTTGTTTTCCTCTGAAAAGTTTGCCACCTTCATCCAATGTGATAGTCTGCCTTGGTGAGGAATGCTCTTCATTTAGAGACTTGACTAATCTCCAAAGTTTCCTGCCGTCTTTCTCAAGGTTCAGCGATGCCGTTTTAGTTCTCCAGCTTTTCCGCTTTTCTTCTAGCTTTGTTCTCTGAAACTCTGCTACAGCCTTTTTCCATTTGTTGTGAGTTTCAAGTGGAGGCTGAGACTCTGCGTCCTTTCTAGCCTTGTCCATAGCTTCCTGACGTTCTTGGAGTGTGCTGGACCAGTATGGTATGTAGTTACGCCGGCATCCTTTGGGAATGGTTTCTTTTGCAGCTTGTAGTATGCATCTGTTGAAGTCTTTTACCACTTCATTAATGTCTCTGTTCTGTACCTTGAGGGTAGACAGCAGCGTATTCACCTGATGCCTGAATAAACCCCAGTTGGCTTTTTTGTAGTTCCATCTTGTAATGGCTGGGCCTGTACTGAGAGTTGCACTCTGGACAGTAAGAAAGATTGGGCGATGGTCGCTTCCCCCTAGTTGGTCTCCTACTTCTCTACTAATAGATCCAGCTATATCTGGTGTGGAGAAGGCAAGATCTGGTGTTGAGGTTGTGTGCCATCCTCTGGAGTAGAAGGTAGGAGTATCTGTGGCATTATTGACTAGGATTAGGGAGTGATCATCTTGCCAAGTTTCAACCTCTTCACCTCTGTGATCCAGATGGTTATAGCCCCAGCTCTGGGAGTGGCTATTAAAGTCTCCAACTGCTATAAAGTTGGTGGCTGGTACCTGTATAGAGCTGAGACTCAGGGGTTTGTTGTTCGGACAGTAATAGTTCAGGAGTTCTATTTCCATCTTGTCTACCTTTATCTGCAGCAGCTGATATTCTGCTCCATCCATGAAGGTTTTCCTTTCGTGTGCAGGAATGTTATTCCTTACAAGAGTAAGTACTCCTCCTTTTCGTCTATCTTGTCTGTCGGATCTGAAGCATTGATATCCCCTTATTTTAAAGGTTTGATCTGCTTTCAAGTGAGTCTCTTGGATACAGCAAACACTGACTTGCTTCTCATACTAGATGTTTTCCAGCTCTGTCTTTTTGCTGTATCCAGCCTGCTTGCTGTTCACTCCCTCTGCATTCCAGTGCATCATGACAAGTGGCACTCTGGGTTTCTCTTTTTCTGTTTTGTTTTGGTCAGTAGTTCTCCTCCGCCGTCTGTTGACTCCACAAGACGGTCTAGAGGGTCCTCCAGTAGCTGAGGGTGGGCTCTGTCGAGGCTCAGAGCCCGGCACTGCACCTGCCTGGTGGAGCTCCACAGGGCGAGCACCAGAACGAGATTTATTTGACGGTGTACTCTCCATAGAAAAAAAAAAAGCGAGTTGCATGATACTGTGGTTTCCGGTGCGCCTTCTGGCCCAGTATCTACGACTTTAGCACCTGTTCAACGGGAGAGTGGGCTCATCCCTAATCTGTTTATGTTCCCAGTAGTAGACTATTCGCAAGCAGCCTGGGGGTGTCACTGCTCTGCGCGGACCTTGTTTACCGAGGCGGCGTCCGAGCTCGTATGGTGAAAATATGGTTGCGTTATCTTCAAAATAGCCCTGTCTTTCCCGTGGCTTTTCTGCCATCCTGCAACTTTGAGTTAGGGAGTTCTGAGCTCCAGTCTCTTTCCCAGGCATTTTATCCTGGCCTGGCACGCATACAGAGGACCCCACTTCTGGTTCTAAGTTAGCAGTTGGGGATAGGTGGGGTAGCACACTGTGCATTCCCCGTCATCCAGGGGGCTCTCCAACTATGCAGAGCTTGCACAATGCTGTGCTCTGGTTCGGGGCTCTCCCAAGGAATCCTCACGTCCTGCACAGAGCCACTTCCCGATACCCACCACCTGCCAACCCTCCATTGTAGAAATCTCCTGCATGCGGCCATCCAGTCAAGAGCCAGTATTAAGTCTGGTGCCCAAGTGATCCCCCCAAGCTCAGTGTGCAATGCTGGGTTCTCATCATGCTGCAACACAGGAGGGATTGTGATGCTCAGCCATCTCTCTCAATTCTGCACCGATAAGTGACATCGGGGACTTAACTTTGCCTCAGTACTGGGAGGCCCCGTTTCCGGGTACACCACACACAGCCAATTGAGGCAACGGTCGCCATGGGCGTGATAGACGACAAACAGTGAAGAATGAGGCAAGAAAGCATTTAACCCATGAAGTGGGGGTGGATTGGTGCAGACCAGAGCATGTACCACTCGCCGGTGGGTTCTGCATCTACACCTATAGGGTTCCACCCACTCCTCAGCCCATTTAGTCTGGCCCCTCACCCAGGACCTGTCCGGCTTGGGTGACCCTGCCAGGAGTAAAACTCCCGCCGGCATAGCTCCCGGGATCATTGAGGCGCTCAAGCTCTCCAACCACGGCAAGGTAGGCTTACATGTGGAGAGGGCCTTCAACAAACACATGCCAAGTCCTCCTGTCGCGATCATCTCAAGTTCTTTCCACGTTCTCCTCATCATTTTCAGCTGTAAACTTCTCCCTGTGCTTCGTGGTTGATATGAGTAAATATCATATCATGTCGATCACTTCCTGATATATATTGTTTACACACGGTATCCCGTGGTTGCAGGAAGTGACGTCTTGACTTCTGCCCTGAATTATCGGCAGACGGCAGTTTCGATGTGGGACGAGCTAGCGTCTCGAACGAGGAGTCTGCTTGTGTCGTTTGACCAGTACGCACGAATGTGTCCAGTAGGACCGGCTTTTAAAAATTTGTTAATTGCCTTTGGGCATTTTGATATTTCACCTGCAAGATCGATTACCATCACTGCCTTATGCTTTCATCTAACAGTATAATGTCAGTTTAGTCTTAGCAGTGTGTATTGGAAATTCTTGGGCACGTAAGTTGACTGTTCCATTAAAACTGTGAGGAGCAAAATCAAGGACAGTAGAGACATGTGCTAGTAAAGGCTAAGATGTCATATGATACTCAATGGAGTAATATGTATATTAAATGGATGTGAATTGTGCCAAGAAGTTGTGCCTTGTTATTGAGTACCTGAGGTGCGGGCCAGGGAGATTATGTGTGACTGGCCAAACATAAAAATATATATATATTAATTCCTGAAACGGAATATGCAAGGACAACACTGGAAGGTATTCAGCAGGCCATTGTATTAAGGAGTGTCAAGCCTGAAGTCTAATGCACTCTTACCACAGGACGTCGGGAGGACGGTTCCTGAAAGGATAATCATTCTTAAGATTTACCCGCATCAGTTTCTGGGGGCCAAAGCCATTGGATGCCTAACAGCGCCTAACGAATCGGGGACTATTTTTTCAAAATGGCGGCACGCATCGTCTGCCAGACTGTTTTAATAAATGGAAGGGATTTCCATCATTATAAATGTGCCTCAAGCTGTCACTAAGTTATTAAAGTGACCTATTATTACACAGAAGTCATAGGAACTGACTATCTTCATTCAAGAAGCAAATATTATATCAAAAATCATGGACCATATCGATGTCCTTCGATGTCAGCATGAAGCCATTCTAAACCTAACCAGATACTAGGCTTCAATCATCGCTACCTCCTTTGCTTGTCGAAGTCTCAAGAAGGAGTGGTTTCTCGGCAACAGATAAGTCTATTTATTGTTACATGCAGCGTGGCTGTAAATATAATCTGTTTGCCTGATCTCTGACTTCGCCATATATGTGTTTTCATTACGTGTTTTTGATTTTGTAACTAGCGGGCTGGTTGGAAGGGACTTGGTTTGTGATCATTCAATACCGCGAAAGCTAGGTCGAATGAGCAAATCAAGCGTTCTATAAGGCAGTATCTGTGTGATTCAGATAGAGGACCCAGCATACTCTGCTGGTTGTATAAAAGTTTGCCTCTATTGAATTTAACAGATCCATTTTTGTTAGCTGTGTAGTCATGTTTATCTATTGTTTGTTCTCATAAGTACTGTCATTGTTATATTTTATTTAGTTTGTTACATTTTGTTTGTAATATTGTCTAGCCTCATCTTACTATCATTTATTTCATAGATGTCATAATTGTTGTGATATGCGTCTTGTCTTGTCTATGTGTAATAGAGCATTATTTTAAATTAATTCATATATATTTTTTAGTTATTCCTTTGTTTTCCCATTTGTATTTCCTTTAGTTGCTCTAACCCTGTCTTGCTGTTCTCACTTGTTGTGGTTCTATTTTTTTTTCATTACTCCATATTGTTTAGCTGGATACATCTACTATTGCAAGTATAAATTGATCTGAGATTGGTGGAGTGAATATTGAATATAGCTGACATATTCATATATATAAAAGTTAAAATATTGTGTATTATTGATAAACACAAAAATAAGCAACCATGACTTCATTAAAGGATTTATTGAAGATTGGAAAAGAACTTAATTTGGAGGGTCCAGCTTTGCAAGCTTTTATTGATAAAGAAGTAAACAGACAAGAAGAACTTCGCAAAGAGGAATTGGCAGAAAAAAAGAGACAAGAGGAACTTCACAAACAAGAAAAAGATATTGAATTGGCAGAAAAAAGGAGACAAGAAGAGCTCCATAAGGAAGAATTGGAGGAAAAAAGGAGATTAGAAGAGTTGGCTCTTGAAAGAGAAAAATTAGCCTATACTAGAGCTCAAGAAGAGAGTAAATCTCAACAAGCTATAAGGTTAGCTGAGATTGAACTGGAAAAATTAAAATTACAACAACCACTGTTGCATCCTGGGGTAGGTGAAGATAAAAGTAAAGATCATACTACTGCCATAAGGATTAATTTGCCAAAATTTAACGCATCCATAGATGACATTTCATGCTTCCTAAATAGGTTCCAAACTTATTGTGAAGAATATAGGATTGACAAATCTACATGGACATGTAGACTTATGAACTTATTGGTTGGTGAACAATTAACTGTAGTCTCCACTTTGGATGACCAGACTAGAAAGGATTATGAAGCTGTTAAGGTCATTTTATTGCAGAGGTATCAATTGGATGATGAGGGCTATCGTCAGAAATTTCGATCTTTGTACCCTGATTCTGGAAAAGATTTCACTGAATTTATTTCAGCTGTTAAACTGAATTTTTCTAGATGGATTGAACTATCCAAAACTGAAAAAACTTTTGAGGGTTTGTCAGATTTAATTCTAAGAGACAAGGTTTTGTCATCTATTAGTTCTGATTTTCTTGCGTTCCTGCAGGAAAGAAAACCAGAGAACCTGACTAAATTACAAACCTTAGGACGTCAATATCAAGTTGCTCATCCTAATAGAGTACTGAGCAAAAACAATGTAAGAGACTCATTACCGGCTGCATCGGCCAGATCATTCCAAGAAAATGCACCTAGGTATAGATCTAACAGCATGGATAGAAATCAAAGATTTAAACCATCACATAATTACAGTCAAAATAGAGGTAGATACAATTTTAACAAATACCAACCTCAAAGACATTGGAATTCATATCAGGAGGATAATTTTTATCCACAAACCTCATTTAAGTCCAATAACTGGCAAAATAAAGGAGATTATAACTCAAAAGCAAATAGAGGTCAGAAATCATTTTATAGAGGAAATGATCAAAATGCAAATAAAAGATCTTATCATAACAATACTTCCAGACAATCAAGAAACACTGAAAGTACCAATGCCATTGTTCATGATAATAATCAGAACCATAATGATATTGTAGCACATGCAAATTCATGCAGTGTAGATTTAGCAAATAGTGATAACTGCACTAATTGCAATTCTTTATTTCAGCCTCAAGGAGTGCCAAGATTATTATGCGGACACCCTCTCCCAGTCATGTCATCTTTTGAAAGTACTGGTTCATTGATCTTGAACAGAGGTTTTGTCAATAATAAATTAGCATCTTTACTCAGAGACACAGGGGCAACCACCGTTGGAGTGCGCAAGGCCTTGGTTGATAAGGTGGATTATACAGGAAAACAAGTGAAATGCATAACTTTTGGTGGAACTGTGGAATATTACCCCACAGCAGAAGTGTTTTTGGACACACCTTATTTCACAGGACGAACACTAGTATGCCTCTTGGACAATCCAATTGCTGGAATTATTATGGGAAACATACCTAAATTGCATGAATGTACACAGGAAGATATTGAGATATGGGAAAGACAACACTTATTATGTTCAAATGCTGTGACTACCAGAGCTCAGTCTCGCATGGACAATGATCATCACAAACCAGTCATTGATGTGTTACCTGAAGATATAACTGAAGATATCACTTCAGAAGATGAAGTAGAAAAGGAAAATAATGATGATGATATAAGTCATTATCAACAGGAAAATAATGATGATATTAAGATAAATATTGTTGAGAATGATGATGATGACAATTTATTTCAGATGGAGCTCATTGATAAGGAAACCTTTATACAAAGACAGAAGGATGATATTTCCTTAAAAAAAATATTTTCATATTGCTCATTTGAATGATGTAATGATAGATGACTGTGCAAAACACTGGTATACTATCAAAAATGGAATTTTAGTAAGAAACTATCAATTTGCTAATTCCTTAAAGAAACAAATTATGGTACCAGCTTGTTTTCGACCATTCATTTTACGACATGCACATGACATTGAATGTGCAGGACACTTAGGTGTTGCTAGAACAAAACAAAGAGTTTTGTCATATTTTTTTTGGCCCGGAATTACGAAAGACGTCAAATTATTTTGTCGTACATGTACCATCTGCCAAAGTGTGGCAACAAGAAAACCAAAACATGATGCGCCCATTCAAGCATCTGATATTTCTTTGCGTCCCTTCGCAAAGATGGCCATTGACATTATTGGCCCTTTAAAGGTGACATCAGCCAGAGGTCATCAATATGTGTTGACCTGCATTGATATGTGCACACGCTGGCCAGAAGCTATTCCTTTAAAAACCATCACCACAGTAGATATTGCTGATGCATTATTTTTGATTTTCAGTAGAATAGGCTTTCCTGAAAACATCCTATCTGATAGAGGAACTCAGTTAGTTTCAGATGCTATGAAACAGGTTATGGATATGTTTGGGATTCAAAGATCCCTTAGTTCAATATACCATCCTCAGTCGAATGGGAAAATAGAAGTCCTCAACAGATCTTTAAAGCAAATGCTACATAAGGTTACAATTAAATATCCTCAAAATTGGGACAGAGTCCTGCCAGCTATATTATTTGCTTATCGGGAGATAAAAAAACGAACATACAGGCTTTAGTCCATTTGAATTGGTTTTTGGCGCCCGACCACGCGGCCCAATGTCTATATTAAAACAACTTTTAATTGGTGCTGAGATGAACACGGAGGTTCAGACCTCATATCAGTATGTGGTCAATTTGAGGAAAAAAAATAATAGACGCATGCCAGATAGCAGTAGGTTCATCTGAAAAGGCAAAGCTTAGGGCGAGGTTATTTATTAACCAAAACCGTAAATTACGCCAACTTTGGCCTGGTGATGAAGCTTACGTATTATTACCCAGGAGAGATAACAAATTATTAGTCTCATGGAGAGGACCTTACAGGATTGTGGAGAAACTGTCTGATGTTGATTATATTGTCTCAGTAGAGGGAAAAGAGAAAACTTTTCATATCAATATGTTACAGCAGTTTCATACACGTCCACCATATCTGAGACCAGTCTTTGAGGCTCTTGATCAATCTGTCTGTCGTCATTCTTCTTTGGCTGTCATACAAGAAGAAAATTCGGATTTGACTGATGGTAATGACTCATTATTGGTATTACCTAGTCTTCACTACTTGTCTACTGAAAGTTGGAAGGATGTTGATATATCTTCAACTCTATCTTCTTCCCAGAAAGAACAGGTTACTTCTATCTTACGTTCTTTTACTGATGTCCTTACTGATGTCCCAGGACACACTGATATCATCGAACATGATATCATTCTGACAGACTTTCAACCCATTAAGTTGAAACCTTACCCTATTCCTATACATTTACAATGTCAGGTTAAAGAGGAACTAGAACAGATGGTGAAATTAAATGTCATTTCTCCATCTCATTCCCCTTATAGTTTTCCTATGGTTTTGATCAGGAAAAAAGACAAATCTATACGTATATGCATAGATTTTAGACGTCTAAATTCGGTCACCATCCAAGACGCGGAACCAATGCCCGTGTTGGAATCTTTATTAGATAGACTAGCTACAGCTACATTTTTTTCTAAATTTGATCTATCTAAAGGCTATTTTCAAGTACCATTAACGGAACGATCCAAGCCTTATACTGCTTTCGCAACTCCATTAGGACTCTTTCAATTTAACTATATGTCTTTTGGTTTAGTTAACGCACCTGCGACCTTCGTTCGCATGATGAGACGACTCTTCTCTGACAGAGACGACCTTATTACTTACATTGACGACATTTGTCTGTTTCATCAATCATGGGATGAACATTTGAGGGGTATTCAATCCTTACTTACCACTCTACGTCGTCATAATCTATCTGCACGTCCATCTAAGACTAAAATTGGATTTCAGGAGATTTCATTTTTAGGTTATAAAGTAGGAGGAGGTTTTTTGAAAACAGAGGATACTACTATCTCTAGGATTCTAAACCTTGATATGCCTAAGACCAAAAAACAAGTTAGAAGTATTCTAGGGCTCCTAAACTTTTATCGTAAGTTTATCCCTAATTTTGCAGAGTATACGTCTGTATTGTCATCACTGGTGAAGAAGGAGTCACCAAATAGGTGTGTTTATAGTCATGATGTTAATGTGGCCTTAAATAGATTAAAATGTCTGTTTTCCAAGTTGC
The DNA here is from genome assembly GCA_024509875.1 of Oreohelix idahoensis. NCBI lineage: Eukaryota > Metazoa > Mollusca > Gastropoda > Stylommatophora > Oreohelicidae > Oreohelix > Oreohelix idahoensis. Next base: position 186,000 of record JAMPIV010003956.1, on the reverse strand, counting down.
CTATATTGAGATTGCCTGATCCATCTAAACATTTTACTCTTACAGTAGACGCTTCCAACATGTCAATTGGAGGTGTGCTTTTGCAAGAATGGAAAGGCTGTTTACATCCAACACTGTATGTTAGCAGGAAGCTAACGCCGACGGAGCAACGTTACTCGGTCATCGAGAGAGAGCTACTGGCTCTTGTGTTCTGCTTCTCCAAACTTCAACGCTACCTGCTTGGTGCAAGTTTCACACTCTAGACAGACCAGAGAGCACTGTCTTACCTGAAAACAGCGAGATTCAAGAATGCTAAAGCAGCGCGTGCCTCACTGGCCCTTCAACCCTACAATTACCAGATTAAACCCATCGCAGGAAAGTTGAACGTGATGGCCGATGTGCTATCCAGATGTATGAAGCATCCAATATCGCCAGTTGTATCCGCAAATGCTGCTTCAAGTCAACTGTGATGCTCAATAATAACACTACTTCCTTTGGGACAAGTCAGGAATTATTTCGCAAAGGTAGCATCACGAACTAAGGAACATACCTTCTTTTAACTCATATTGCATACTTCAAATAGTACAGCCACATTGCTTCGTCATGCACTTAAACCGTTTGAAAAACTAGAGACACTATGCCAAGCAACATGATGATGATGAATTTCTGTACATCCAAAATCAAGATATATATTCAAGCGTTCGTCACATGATGTCTAATGCAATTGCTCAAGAACAATACTTTGTTACTTCATGCACAGTGTACAATGACTTTTGGCAGTATATCAACCCAAGTCGGTGCAATTCAGATACTTTCTTACATTTTCAAAAAACTTTTTGCACGAATGGACTATCTCAAACATTGTGTAGAAAGGGAAGTAACTAAAATTACTGACTACAAAGTTCAAAAAGGGACATAACCAACAAATGACACGTCATCACATACGTATGAAATTCTCAGGTACAGAATGAACAATAGTATCGGTGTTGCATATGATATTGCATGGAAGACAAACATCGACAACCAACATAGATGGAAATTGGATTTTTTCTTCAATGAACTATTCCTTTCCGGCATAATGTATCACTAATGTGCAAACTAATGACTCACTGAAACTTTGGTTCTTTTAAATACTTCTACAGGAAGAACTGTGTTTGGTCTAACATGACCATTTTTATTATCACTTGATACATTACATTGGTTCATTGATGTATCATTATATCAAATGAATTACAGTGGTGCTTCCACTTATTATAACTTTATATCCTTCATATGTATAGATATTAAGTAATATATCTTCATATGACATCTCACTAACATTGTCATTCACCACATGACATTGCATACATACAAATGTTAATAACTATTTTGACATATTGTCACAGTCACCACTTATATTTTAACTTGTCTGCCTCATATGTTCTATTCTATCTTTGATTGCTATTATGCATCTCATTTGATAGATAGGTAGACTTACATACCGACACGACTTAGGGCGTTTGTTGACATGGTATGCTGTGTGAGTGCCATGACTGACATATTGACTTTTCTTCACTGCCTTCTATTTAATGTAGTTACCTCACATTTGTGTCAAAAGAGCGTCTGCTAACGATAATGGGTTTAGTATGTTATTACTAAATACCACACCTTGTGTGTTAAATTGTCGATTATGGAGCACGCCTCTAGGTGCTATCATAATGATGACAGTTGAGTATTTGGATATTGTCACATGGTTTCTCCAGTGACCTTGTAAGATTGTACTATGAAAATAATGAAAAGTTCCTTTTCATTATTTTAATCCGGGGGAGGGGGGGGGGGAGTAAATGATATGAGTAAATATCATATCATGTCGATCACTTCCTGATATATATTGTTTACACACGGTATCCCGTGGTTGCAGGAAGTGACGTCTTGACTTCTGCCCTGAATTATCGGCAGACGGCAGTTTCGATGTGGGACGAGCTAGCGTCTCGAACGAGGAGTCTGCTTGTGTCGTTTGACCAGTACGCACGGAATGTGTCCAGTAGGACCGGCTTTTAAAAATGTGTTAATTGCCTTTGGGCATTTTGATATTTCACCTGCAAGATCGATTACCATCACTGCCTTATGCTTTCATCTAACAGTATAATGTCAGTTTAGTCTTAGCAGTGTGTATTGGAAATTCTTGGGCACGTAAGTTGACTGTTCCATTAAAACTGTGAGGAGCAAAATCAAGGACAGTAGAGACATGTGCTAGTAAAGGCTAAGATGTCATATGATACTCAATGGAGTAATATGTATATTAAATGGATGTGAATTGTGCCAAGAAGTTGTGCCTTGTTATTGAGTACCTGAGGTGCGGGCCAGGGAGATTATGTGTGACTGGCCAAACATAAAAATATATATATTAATTCCTGAAACGGAATATGCAAGGACAACCCTGGAAGGTATTCAGCAGGCCATTGTATTAAGGAGTGTCAAGCCTGAAGTCTAATGCACTCTTACCACAGGACGTCGGGAGGACGGTTCCTGAAAGGATAATCATTCTTAAGATTTACCCGCATCAGTGGTCTACCTCTGCCTCTCTTGCCCTGGGGGTTCCAGAACAAGGACTGCCTTGTAATGCTATCAACAGATTCCTCGGTGTATGTCCTTTCCATCGCCATTGTCTTCTTCTCATCTCTTGTTCCACTAGCACTTGTCTGGTTCTTGCCATCAGTTCCACGTTGGTAACCTTGTCATACCCTTTTAATCCTTCTATTCTATGCAAGCACCAATTTATGAAAGTCTGTAGATTTTTGGTTGTTGTCTTTGTTGTTCTCCATGTCTCAGAGCCATACAATAGGACTGACTTCACATTTGAGTTGAAGATTCTTATTTTCGTGTTGGATCTGATTTCTCTTGATCTCCATATATTTCCCAATGCAATGAAAGCTCCTCTTGATCTTTGTATTCTTATTTTGATATCACTGTTTGTCCCTCCAACTTTGTCTATATTTTTGTTTTGACCTTGAGTTTACCATATAGATGCGCGCAATGATTCCCGCCCATGCTGGCCGGTACAGTTCTATCATGCTACAAAAAAGACCTCTGTAGGAATCTACATTTTTTTTCAGTAAAAATTGTTAGGCTGCGCATGTAATACGAGTACAGTTTTCGCGAGGACATTTTAAGGAAAAAACATAGCTATATTCAGGGAGCCGCGGTAGCATAGTGGTTAGTACACTGGCTTCATAGCGCAGTGGTCTATGGTTTGATCCGCAGCTGAGGTGGGATTTTTTTAGACCACAAACGGCTCCTGGGTCGACCCAGCCCCAAATGGGTACCAGAGCAACTCTGGGAAGGTTAAGGCGGCCAGCGTGATGCTGACCACATCACCCCTAGTGTGCCGATGGTCAAGAAAATATGGGCCTAACACCATATTCCCAATATGCCTCAATGGGCGTGTAACGGGATCCTTTACCTTTACCTATATTCAGGCCAATACGGGAATTAATGCAAAATTATTTTTCTGTCTAGCCATTAGATATCTAATTCTGATTACTGGCCAGTCTTAAGCTGGCTGATTATAGGAAGGAGTGGGAAATAAAATTTGCAAATGTGTGTAATGCTTCCAGTATGTGCTCAATGAGTTGTCCATGGGCACAGCATGATGATTTGGCTGGTTATTCTTCTTTTTCTTTTATTCACTGCCTATGCTGCACATCATTGCAGATAGGGTTATTATTAGTTTTGATTCTGCAAAAAAAAAAAAAATGCTATAATCACAACATCACTGCTTTGCAGGATGTTTTCCCTGGATGCTAATACACTTCTGTCTCTATTCTGGTTATTAAGGCTTGGTTATAGGGGTACAGTCAGTGCTTGACTAGGTGACCACTTTTGTCTACTGATTATTATTAATCTGTTAGTTCAGTGATAGGTGGAGTTGACTATTCATTCTTTGCCTCCCCCCCCCCCCCCCAGTTCCCTAGGGAGCTATCAGCTTCCACAGCAACTCTGTTTAAACTTTCAAATGCCTTTTCAGTCCACAAATTCAATGGAAAGTAGTTAAGCTCAAATCCATTTTCTGTTCACCCATTCCATGGCTATCTTGTCTGTCCAGAATCTGCTTTATCAAAAACACACTTTTCCTTCCTTCAACTGTTTGATCATTCTTGCATGTTGTCAGTCTTTCTTTCTCTGTCTAACATATCTGCATTTGCCTCGTTCAGTGTCTTGAAGAAAAATCTTTTGACAGACCATGAGATCTTCATACCTTACTGTGATGCTGTACTGTAATTCTGTCCTTTCAACAGGCCCGATTCTGTTCTTCTATTTGAGTTTTCACCAGTCTTCTTCTCTTTGTAACTATATGTGTTTGCCATGTTTCTTCTCCTTGAATTATATCGGGTTTGGTCTTTTTCTGTAGGTCTAAAAATTCCGTTTTTAATAGTAACTACAGGGGAGTTATATTAGTTTTCACCAGTTCGTTTTTTCACCAGTTCTTTTTTCGCTAGAAAATCGCGATTTGGGAATCTCAGTTTCTTTGTTAAAAAGAATCGCGGTCGTCACGTAACGTGATGCAATTTTTGGACACGCGGTCTGCGCGTTGTTTTCAAATTTATTGGTGGAGGCGAGGTTGTTAAATTTTGTAAGGGTTTCATTGGCTGTAAGAGGTACGCCAGTGTGACATAAGGAATATGTTTGCGCGGTTTGGTTTAAGATATATACGCGTGCCGATTAAGTAAAATTGTCTTTCTTCCTAAGAATTTGCAGCCGCGAGGAGCTATGTCATAAGCTCTTGCTCTTCAGCGAGATATTTGACTTATTGGGTAAGCCATAATTCTTTAAGCGTGATGCTTGAAATTCGCTTCTTATAGAAACTAGACTGTTTAAGTATAAGCTTTTCTCAGGAGGTTTTAATTTATTTCGTAAATCGAAGCGCCATCAATTACGATCTCAGTGGAAGGATGAAATGTAAGAGGCGCAGAGAATTCTTATATGATAATAGCCGTAGCTAGGAGTGTGTAAAGATTGTATGACCTGTAATGTGAGCTCCTTAATATTTAATAGACGGTCTAATTGTTTAAATAAGGTCGGAAGGAAAAACCCGCATCTTTGATTTATAATAAACTGCTGTATTTAAATGGGAGCGGGATTTTGTAATTGTAAGCACGTGGGCATGGATTGTATTGAGTTTTAATTTGGGAATGTTACCCAGAGAAGGGTGAAGTAACATCAGGGTGAACACAGGAACGTGAATTAACTATGGGGGATTCATTGATAACCTCGGTTGTTTACCATTTAATTGCAATTAATACGCTAGCATAATTTTGGCGTACGTTAATTTTGTGTGCATTTTTATTATTGTAACTTTTGTATGGTGTACTTTTACTGTGTATTAAATTACCTCAAGGTGTAATTTATATATGTCTGATGAGGGAATTTCTTTTACGATAGACGGGAGGTTCCCCTTTCTAGATTTAAATTTTTAGTGCTAAATGTACACCAAGAGAAAGTAGCCCAAAGTATTTTCGGACAGGGATTTCCTCAGTGTGAAAAGAATGTTGTGACACGTAGCTAGTCATGCAGAACTAACGATATGAGCCAGCTGATGTTTACTGGAATGGGAGAGAGAGGGGATATTGACCTTTTGGGGCATAAATATTTTGTATCGTGGTCCATAGCGGGAGATAGAGAAGGGGAGCTGGAATTGATTTAAAGTGGGAAGGGAGTTAAGTATTTGAGATGTGTAACTTTTTATATAGCTGTTGCGTTGTTTGTTCCACAGCGAGAGTTTTCGCGGTCTGTAGGAGGGGCAACCAGCCTCAGTCCTTTACAACAACAAGTTGTCATCTCAGGAGCATATCGCTCGTGAGATCGGGAAAAGTGCAAGAAATACCATATGTTCCCCAGGTAGCGAAGACAATCTTCAGCTGGAACAGGATTTGTCTTATAATACAGAGCTCTTAAGCTCATTATACCACTCCGACAACAGCACGTGGCTGGGAGATTGGTCAAAAGTTATACAGCCATAATAAAGCTGTATGTCCCTAAACCTTGAGCAGGTTAACGGGGCAAGTAAGAAGTTGGTCAGCAGCCGTGAAGCTTCTACAAGGGAACCAAGTACCTCAAGCTTGAAAATCAAGTCATCATTTCAGGAGTCAGAACAAAGGAGACAGGGTGATCATTCCTGGTTCTGACAACGAGAGAAGGCGTAAACGGAGACGCCACCTCAGCAGATGTCAAGAGTGTCAGAGAGGCACTGAAGCAAAGAAAGAGGGAGAGAGATAGAGGAAATAGACAGGACCAGTAGGGTCTTTTATTATCCATTAGATGGATCGACTCTGAGCAACAGTTGTAATCTCAGTCTACTAGAGTAGCAACCAGTGGTGTTAAATTAGCGGCGCGTCTCGCCTAAATAGCCTGGAAACTGTGTGAGTAGAAAAATAGTTTAGACAGTGGTTAACTCAGTAATCATTCTATTTTTCCTCAGCAGGGTGAAAGAAGGAGTGAAAGTGGTTGTTTCTATTATCTACCAATTTAATTGTTTTCCTTGTTTTCAGGTCTGTACAACATTGCATATTATTGATTTTGGTTCTATGTGATTTGATTCTGTTGTTGATTATATTTTGTTTTTTTTTTGTAATAAAACTATATAAATGTTCACTGGATCAGGTTCTCTAATTTATAGCTAACTATACTGTACCTTTATGTTGTCTGTATAGTGGTGTCTGTGGTCCTGATTTATACCTTATCTCCTATATTGGCAGTTAGAGGGGGGTGAGGTTATAGCATAAATTTTTAGTCACAAGTGGCAAGGAAGAGTTAATCCAGGTTCTCAACCTTGAGCCAATAGCCTCATCTGTCCACAGTCACTAATATTTTCACATCTAAATCTATCTTCTCAGTCTATCTCATACTAGGGTCTTGTCTATACAATGGACACACTCTAAACTTAAAACCACTTCGTGACACTTACTATGTCAGCTTCCATCTCTTTAATGTTGTAAAAACGTCTTCATATGGTTCTATAGCATCTACAACAGAGTGTCTTTAGTGTTCATGTGATGTACTTTCCACGTATGATTTTCCAAGGATATATTTTGTAACATCTCATTTCTAACACTGGTTACACTGCGCTGGCGACCGGGTGATCCAGGATCAAACCCGGGCGAGGACATTTGAAGATTTTTCATCAACCAGGATTTGGACTGGATTAACTCGAGCCCTGGCGAGTACATTTGAAGGAGTGTCGTCGACCAGGGACTGGCGGCTCCTAAGCCGACCCAGCTCTAATGGGTACCTCCAAAATCAGCGAGTATCTGCCTGAATGGCGAGGGACACCTGTCGCTGTGCAAGAAAAAAGGGATACTCATGTAAAATCAGTCTCAGGTTAGACATACTAACCTGAGATTTCGCCTCGAGTAATAGCGGGCGTACGAAAAAGAAAAAAAACACACTGGTATTCTTCTAGCTATATCTGCTATCAAAGTCCAAGTTTTACATGAATGTGAGAATAAAATGACAGTGCAGAAGTCTTAAGTTTGGCTTGAAGAGAGACAATTTTCTATTTTAATATAGATTTATGCAAAGATATGAGCAATTTTTAAATGCTATTTCAGAAGAGATTAATATACTGAACCTCATTATACAGTATATAACAACTGGTCGAGTCTGACCATTATTAAACTATACCAATACAATGTGAGTATTTCAGATGGAGCAAAAAACACTGATGACAGAAAATTATTAGCGGTATCTCATTCAGCGGAAGAGAAAGAGGCTTCTCTGAACTTTACTAAGTTTCCATTTTGTTTGACTTGTGTATAGTTAAACGTTTCTGAACTAAGAGTCAAGTTATTCATATACATCATATAATTCAAGGTAAAGTCTTGCCCTCGCAGTGATAAAAGATAAATTCTTCCTTACTTACTTACTTAGTCGTTCCCCTTCTACCGTGAGGTGTAGAGGTTTGGGAGAGAGCGCCAGACTATCCTATCGGCTGTCTTCCTCCTGGCCTGGTTCCATTCTAGTCCTCGATCCTTCAAAGATTGTCTAATGTTGTCCTCCCAGCGGACTCTGGGTCGTCCTGGGGGTCTGGATCCCTGGCTCTTTGTTTCCCATGCTTGTCATGGTAGCCGATCTTCTCCTATTCTGCAGACATGGCCAAACCATCTTAGTTGGGACTGTTCTACTTGGGTCTGCAGGGGGTGGGATTTTAGGCCTTGACGTATCGTCTGGTTGCGGACCATGTCTCTTCTTGTTACTTCAACCACCTTCCTCAGATACCTCATTTCTGAGGTTTGGATCTGGCTTTTGTGGGCTGTGGTCATTGCCCATGACTCGCATCCATATGTCAAGACTGGGACATAGATGGAGCGGTATACAGCCATCTTCGTTTTCTTACCAACCTCTCTCTTGCTGAGGAATCCTCGATTTATGGCCTGAAAAAATCTCCCAGCTGCTGCTTTTCGAGTGGCCAACTCTTCTCTAATGCCTCCCTTTCGGTCTATAATAGTTCCGAGGTATTTAAAGTGGTCGACCTGCTCCAGGACCTGTTCTCCCAACTTAATCTGATGTTTTCTTTCTTCTCGTGATATTACTATGGATTTTGTTTTAGAGCTGCTTATGACCATCCCTCTCTTCTCCAGCTCTTCCTTCCAGACTTGCAGGTTGGATTGGAGTTGTGCCTCTGATTTAGCAATCAGGACATCATCAGCAAATGCCAGCTCTGAAATACAGACCTGTCTCATCTTCCAGTACACCACTGAATACTTTCTTGTTCTCTCCTTACATGCCTTGATGACATCATCCATGAGGAGTATGAAAAGATAAGGTGACAGGATATCACCTTGTCTTACACCAGTGGTGGTCCTGAACTTTTCTGACTTATAGTTTGCTGTCCTCACATAATTTCTGCAAGACTTGTAGAAGCTCTGTATAGCATGAATCAGAGGTGCTGGAATGTTCTTCCTTGCCAAATAGTCCCAAAGTTTGCTCCAGGGGACCCTGTCAAATGCCTTTTCCAGATCTATGAAACAAAGATGGATCTCTCTCTTATACTCAAGGGCCTTTTCACTCAGCTGTCTGAGTGTGAAGATTAGGTCTTGAGTACTTCTGTTTGCTCTGAATACGCACTGGACTTCATCCAATTGTGGCTCAGCTAGGCATAGGAGTCTCTGCTCTAGGATTCTAGAGTAGATTTTACCAGGGACACTGAGAAGGGATATGCCTCTGTGGTTTCCATATTGTCAATTGTCACCCTTTTTAAAAATCGGTGTTATGATGGCAATCTCCCAATCCTTTGGTATGGCCTTGTTGCACCACGCTGCCTGTAGGACCCTTAAAAGTAATAGGTCGCCTGATGCTCCCATGTACTTAACCATTTCTGGTGTTATACCATCATGCCCTGCTGCTTTGCCCATCTTGATTTTCTCCAGTGCTGCCTTCAGTTCTTCCATCTTTATGTCATCTTCACCACCATTGGTTTTCTCTTCTGTGCTAGTGGTTATCATTTCTGATGCTTGACCTTGCTCACCATCAAGGAGTTCTGAGAAATATTCTTTCCATCTTTCCATTACTTTCTTTAGGCCAATAAGCAATTTGCCTTGCTTGTCCTTTATAAATTTGAGAGGGCATTGTTTTTCCTTCCTCATGTTCTTTAGGGTCTTATAGAACAATTTCTGGTTTTCTTGCGCATCTTTTTCTAGCCTAGGCCGGTCTCAAGCCCGGCTGAAAAAGGAGGAGGGCGGCCTACATGGAGGCCGTAAGGAGGCAGCCCCTCCACCATGCAAAGGCACAACAGGCCAATCACCTGTTTGCTTTAAATCACGATTATGCGAACTACAAGAGAGAAAAACCGGACTGATTCTAAAGGCAACGAACTGGAACGGACTGCGACTTATGGAACATGGAACGCAAGAAGTATAAATGGGAAAGAAGAGGAGCTGGTGGAAGAGATGAGGAAAGCAAAACTAGAAATCCTGGCTATAATGGAAACAAAGAAAAGGGACAAGGAGTCATGGATCTCGATGGCGACATGCTGCTCTACAGTGGTGTACCCACATCTGAAAGAGCTAAAGGGGGCGTGGGTTGCATTGTGGCCAAGAACCAAAAAGATAGTATCAAGGGATGGACATTTGTCTCAGAGCGCATTATGGTTGTACAACTAAAAGAAGGAGAAACCATAGTCAACCTGGTCATAGTGTATGGGCCAAATGAGGATGAGAGAGCAGAGATCAAGGAGGAATTCTTCGAGCTGCTTCAAAAGACAGTGGATGACTGCCTAGATGAAATTATCATGCTCTGAGATTTCAATGCAAGAGTTAGAAATGACCATGCTAGATGGGGTGGAGTTATCGGAAGATATGGAGAAGATACTCTCAATGACAATGGAAAGCGACTCCTTAGATTCTGCAGTGAGCAGAATCTGATCATTACAAACACAAAGTTCCCCCATAAGCGCATACATGCATATGCTAGATGTGAACCAACAAAGAATGAGAAGTCAGTGATCGACTATGCCATAGTTAGGAGGAGCTCATTCAAATATGTCCAGGATGCTAGAGTCTGGAGGGGGCCAGAGATTGAAAGTGATCACTACCTGCTTACAATCAAAAGAACAACTGAAAGAGTTGCACAGCCTAGGAACTGCCCAACATCACGCAAGAAACAAAGTAAACGAACGGGAGAAATGAGCATTAAGACCTACAAGCTGAGAGAGCCAGAAATTAAGACCAGATATCAGGGGCTTATTGCTACAGCGGTGAGAAACACAGAAGAACAACCTGATGACTTGGAAACCCTCTGGCTTAAATTCAAGGACATCATAAAGACAGCTGCTGCAGAAGCATGTGGTGAAGTCCAACTTGGGAACAAGAGAAAGAGGAGACCTTGGTGGACCGAGGAAGTCAAAGAGAAAATAAGAGAGAAGAAAATGGCATGGAAACAATACTTAGGAGCTAAAAACACAGCAGGACAAATAGAGAAATATAGAGAATATGTGACACTCAGAACAGAAGCAAAGAACAAGGTGCTAGCAGCAAAACAAAAGTCCTGGGAAGAATTTGGAGAAAAGCTAGTGGGCACTGACTGAAGCAATGTAGCTAAATAAAGGCCAGCAAGAATGGTATAAAGTTGTATGTGATCTCCTCACTGTACGTTTCATAAATAAGGTAAGGATAATATTTGTAAATTTCTTTAAACTGCTTCTTCTTCAGCGTTCAGTTTGTAGTCATGTTCAATCTGCAGGCCTGTTGTCAGGACAAAGTTCAGTCTTTTCCAGGTCAGCGTGGCAGCCCCATAGATTCTGCCTGAGCTCTGATTCCTCTGGCCAGGTCAGGCATCTTGGGATGGGCAGTTTTGGAGGGAGACTGTGTTCAGGGGTTTGTATTCTGGTTCTACATGGAAATTCATTAGTGTGAGATATCCTGAGGCAATACAGGCAGAAAATGATGTCTGCAGGCGTCTATGAAGCTGGTGGACTGGGTCAGATCTATCTCTCTCCTTCTTCAACTGGTAGTTGACTGATTGTGGATGATGGTTTCTTAGCTAAAACCATCATGTTGGCTGAATTGCTCAATTTTACTACCACTTCTAGATAAAGCATCAGCTCTCTTATTCCAAGTGGTTCCACAATGGGAGGGTAACCACTGGAGGGCAATGGCTGATGATCTATGGATAATGGTAATCTCAGAGCTGATCTCATGCAGCATTTTTTTTTTTTATATACAGTTTTGCCTTGTTTTTGGCGAGGCACGTCCCGTTCAACCTAGTCAGTTATATTAGGGCACATGTCCAAATATAAAAGACTATCTTGGTGGTTGCTGTTCTAGTCTGGTGAGGATTCTCAGTGCCTGCAGTAGTGCCAAAGATTCTACCCTGAAGGTGGAGATCTTTCCAGATGGTAGAGCCTTACGGGTGATCCTCCCATTGATGAACCGGATAAAGATGTCTCCTCCTCCTCCATTCTTTACTGCTCCTGTCTGCAGATCCATCTGTGCATGTGTGTCCATTCCTTGAGGTTGTACTATTATTCAATCATCTTCTCAGCCAAACTTTTTAGTTATAGGGAGATCTAGTGACCGTTCTTTCTTATCCCAGGGACTTCTGTGATCATAGATAAATTCTCATGGCAGCTATCTGGCTCCTCATAATCAATTAACATTTCCATTTTGCCTAAACTGCTAATATGTTAAGCAAAATTAAATGCAACATGCTTTAAGTATTTTAATGTTAAATGGGATTATAATCCACTATTAGACTATTCTGCTTCTTTCTTCTCATCATCTCAACCCATAACCCGTCATGGGTCGTAGGGGTGCCATGGTGGAAGCATCAGCAGACATGGTCCTCCACTGCTCTCTATTCTCAGCAATGCGTACAAGTGTGGAAAAACCGTGTCCTGCCCATTCTTTGATGTTATCAGCCCAGGATTTTCTTTGCCTTCCTCTTCTCCGTTTACCTTCGACTGTTCCCTGGAGGATCGTTTTTGAAAGGGAGTCATGACGAGTTACATGCCCAAACCAGGCAAGCTTTCGACGTTTCACTATTGACAAAAGTGGTTCTTGGTGGCCTGCATAGGTGTTTATCTTCTCTCTAACATAGACATTTGTTTTGTGCTATAACATTTATGCCCGAAAGCCTGAATCATTCGCTCCGTATCTGACTATAAGTCAACCCCTAGACTTTAGGACTTAAAAACTATCCAAAATGAAAAACTCATTTATAAGTCAAATGAGTTTTTCATAGATTCCAAATTCCCGCAATGAAATAGTATTTACTTGGCTTTCTGCAAATGTTTTTCACTTTCAACTTAACTCATTCTAACTCAGGCAGTTTTCTGGTTTTACCCAGGACCCAAAATTTAGGCATTTTTTAATTACAAGTGATGTTTTAATAACAGGCAGTAGACACATATAATAATTTGGCAGATATATGTATAACGCATCAATCTTTAGGAAACTGGCTGAAGAACGTTGTGAAACAATGTTGAGTTCTTATGTGACGTAATAATTGTTTGTTATGTCTTGAAAAGTACAGAAACCATAAAAAACCAAAACAAAAAAATGTATTAAAATTGTGCACTTACACGTAAATTTTTCAGCTCTACTTATTTCCTTGGTGGTAAAAGCCCAAGAATCGAAACGTATATCCAGTTAAAAATTAATCTTCTTCTTCTTCTTCGTTCGTCCTGAAAAGGATGTTGGTTGCATTGTGTCCGTTTACAGCAAAGCTGCGATATTTGCGCCTTTCGGCTGACACATCCGACTTCAGCACGGCATATTTGGGACTGGGTTAGTGTTACGTACATTTATTACCTAAGGGGGTAGTCTTCGGTCCTGCCAAATGTACGCACCAGTCTTAATATAGTTATATATTTGTGCGTTCGATTGATTCATGCACTGACGTGCACAATGCAGTGTGAGTTGCTTTGGGACGCACGGGTAACCTAGTTGGGTAGTTTCTGACGTCATGATTTGCAGGGGCAACATGGACCATGTTCATGGCCGTGATTGATATATATTATTATTGTATTCATGGCACGTTTATGGAAGCCATTTATTCTAGTGATCTGTATTGGTCTTCAGGTCGAAACCAATAGCAGCAATGTCACGTAAGTTATCGCCCCACTTCTTATTGTATGCTGTATTGTAAGGCCGCTCTTATACTAGTCTAGCGGGAATATGTTATTCCTAGAATGGACCTACAGAGTCGTTAGCCTTTAGGATTCGTATCGTAGAAGAAGGATTCCTACGAGTGGAAGAAGTTATTGATTACCTTATGCACATGTTTTAATATGCTGTTACAACAATGCCAGAATCGTGGCATAGAATGGGAGAGGTTAGTCAACTGGAATCTCTAACCTGTTCGTATTATCGTGTATGACTTTGTTTGAAACTATATGCTATATAACGTTATGTATGGAGAACGTATGGGAATTTGACAAATATGATATGGAAGATTTTATCCTGGAGTATGAATACGTTACCATGATAGACGTCCTTGAAAGAAGGTCAATGGACTTGAATGAGAAGAATATTATACGGTAACAGTTTTGTGATCCTTAGTCACTTGAGTCAGAGGACTTTATTGGTAGAGAATCTTCAGGAACTGTAAAAGTAATTACCAATATGTTGACGTGTGATCTTTGCGTCTGTGACGATGTTAGTCTTGGTCCACTCCGTATGTGTCCTGTTGAATAAACATCTATGTACAGTCATCACTGACTTATGTACTGCCAGTACTTGCCCAGTTCACCCAGTTCAACACTACTTGTTGGAGTGTCGTTTGAAGAACATTGTTGACATTCGTTCATTTTAACCATTCGCGTTTTAAGTTACCTCTTCACCAATATAAACTGAACTCAACAAATAAAACGGAGTCAACAATAAATGGTGGGCCAGCGTGGTCTGGAAATAACTAATTTCCAAGGAACGAACTTAATCCAAGTATCGATTGAAAAGAAGATTTGAACTTTCAAGGCGCCAACATCTCGAACTTGGAACCCAGTGGGATGAGAAATCAGAAACAACTTACGTTTACCAAGGTCAAGGTCTTCAATCAACCTCCACGTGAAGTTTCACAGTGACTGACATCCTGGGGATCACCTCTTCATCATTATTGCGTGCGAGCTGTAATCTAGATACGCAGAACGAAGTATTTTATCCGTAGACGTACATCCACGGAGACGAGGCACATTGATTTTTTACCTGCACGCGAGATAAGTATAACGTACTTTCGTTGTACATTTTATTACTTTTAGCTGTGCCTTTTATTGTTATGTCCATATTTACATTTTCCATGTTATATGTTATATGTTGTACATTTGTCGTGGGAGGTAGGGAGGTTGATCTGACGAACGAGATCCATCTCGAAGCCAATTCGGGCTCTTCGTCAGACGTTCTGTAGGGCTCAACTTGTAAGTTTCAATTGAGCGATAATTCCGGTACAAGGCTAGAAACCTTGCCGAAGTTCCGATCGCTAATTGTTCCTTATGATAGTAGTTGTTTAGCTGTTCCGTCAAGTTTTAATTGTTGTTTTCGTAGCTATTTTTACTTGTACCTTAGTTTCATGATGTATTTTGTATGTGATTATTGTCCGTCTAACCTGACTATCATTCAGTTTTTTACAAAGCATATGTTTTTACACTGTGTTGTCAATTGTCTTGTGCATTATTGGATCGTAGATGTCATCGTAATTTTTTACGACATTCTATTTTAGTTCCACATTTTTATTTTATTTGATTTCTACGACTGTAGTCATTCGTCTTTGATTATCGTGTCTTGTCGGTAATGTTTCTATTGTCTTTCACGTTGTTGATTACATGACATTTCATTACATAAATTACTATATTGATTATTGATATATTTCATAACTATATGATAACAAAATATACCGTTCTAGGACAGGAACGAAGAACACTTGTTATAGTAACAAGGTTAATTAATTTATATTGATTAATTATCATTTTATAAATCAAGAGTATTGTGACTACTTATAAAGCATAATGTATTCACTAGATTATTTCATTAAGCAAGCAAAAGCTCTTCAGATGGCTCCTGATGAAGCAAAAGCATTTGCACTTGCAGAATATAGGAAAGCTCAAGAAATAGAAGCCGAACAGAGAAAGTTAGAAACTTTAAGACTAGAAAAACTTCAATTTGAGGCAGATCAAAAACGGATTGAATCTGAGGAGAATGAGAAAAAAATGAGATTAGCCGCTGAATTAGAAGAGAAACGATTTCAGCGAGAGGCAGAACAGAAGCAAAGGGAGGCTGAAGAAAGACTTAAAATTGAAATGGAAAATAAACAAAAGGAAATGGAAGAAAGAAGATTAATAGCTGAACAAGCCGCTGAATTAGAAGAGAAACGATTTCAGCGAGAGTCAAAACAGAAGCAAAGAGAGGCTGAAGAAAGACTTAAAATTGAGATGGAAGTTAAACAAAAGGAAATGGAAAATAAACAAAAAGAAATGGAAGAAAGAAGATTAATAGCTGAACAAAACACAAAACGACTTCAGCTTGAGATGGAAGAGAATGATAGAAAACGACAGCATGAACTGAAATTAGCAGAGTCAGAATATGAGAGACTTAGGTTAACTCAGGAGGCTAATTCTCAGAGAACTTTTGAAAGCCAAACTTCATCCAGACATGATCATTTTAAGGAAATTAACCTTAAATTACCTAAATTTAATCCCCCGTCGGATGACGTAATATTTTTCCTAGATAGATTTGAGGCCACTTGTAGGTCTTACAACGTGGATAAAACACTGTATTGCACATATTTATCCAGATTACTTACTGGGGATGCTTTGGCAGTTTATCATACTACCAGTATTGGTGAGAAAAATGACTATAATGCTCTTAGAGCGGCACTTCTGCAAAAATTCCAAATGACAGAAAACGAATATCGATTAAGATTTCATACATTACTACCTCAATCTGGCAGAAATTTTAGTGATTTTCTGTCACAGATACGACTAACATTAGAAAGATGGATCGAATTATCCAAAATTGAAAAGTCATATGAAGGTCTCTTCGATTTACTGATGCGCGATAAGGTACTTTCGTCTGTAAATCCTACATTTCTCGCATTTTTACACGAACGGAAACCTTTATCTATGAAAGGCTTAGAAGAACATGCAAAAAATTTTTGCATTGCTCACCCAACCATGGATCTAAGTAAATGCGCAGATTAAGAATGAATTGCCTGTTGCTTTTGCAGCACAACAAAACAATTTTTCACGAAATCGTTCTTTTAGTGCTGACAGGTATGCCAATAAGGGAAATAATTACAATTTTAACAATGATAACTTTTACAAAGGGAAGCAATTTCAACAATCTGCTCCATTTAATGTTTCTTGGAACAAAGCTCACAGATCGCGAGATTTTGGTAACAATAATTTTAAAAATAATCAAGGACATTATAATAAACAAAACTGGAGATCAAAATCTCAGGGTCCGCAAAACAGACAAGGTTCTTGGAATAAAAATTTTAAAGAACAGCATAACTTTAATTATACAAACTATCGGACTCATCCAAATTTTAACTCTAGTAGAAAAGACAATTATGGCAATTTTAATGCAAATAATCAAAATCGATCGCATCGCAGAGATAGATCGTCGAGTAATACGGGTAGACATTCTAATGTCTCTTTAATTGATACACAGGCTAACATTGAACAGGGTAAAGTAGCTGAAACTCACAATGCTATGTCTTGTTCTCTTGATTGTACCCAGGTGAAAGACTGTCCAGAATGCTCGACTCTTTTCCAGCCTAAGGCGATCACGACGCTGCGTTGCGGACACACCTTGCCTACTCTACCTGCAGTCTGTACGGCCACTTCTGCGTCAGTACACCAGGGACAGGGCTCTCTTAAGTTTAACAAGGGATTTGTCAACAACATTTCATGCTCTCTCCTATTTGACTCAGGTTGTAGCACTGTGGGCGTCCGGACTTCGCTGATCAACCCAAGTTGTGCCACGGGCAGGGTTGTCAAGTGTGTGACTTTTGGTGGCACCGTTGAAACATTTCCCACTGCTATTATTGATCTTAATACACCATTTTTTTTCAGGAAAGATCCAGGCATGTCTCCTTCCGAATCCAATTTGTGATTTAATACTTGGTCGCATACATGGTATTAAAGAGTGTACACCACAGCAAATAGCTGAATGGGAAGAGCGACATATTCAAACTGCAAATGCAGTAGTGACTAGAGCGCAAGCTACTAATATGTCGCATGATACACCTGTTGAACCTACAGTTCATACCACTTGTGATGATGATGCTCCTATTTCACGGGAGTTGTTTGCAACATTGCAAAAGAATGATGATTCATTAAAAAAATTTTTTCAGTATGTGAAAAAAAAGAATACCAGCAACAAACTTGCAAAATCTAGACATGACTTTATACTTAAAAATGGGATTTTGGTTAGAGTAATACGGGAAAAGGACTCATCCTTATGTTATCAGATCTTAGTCCCATCCTCTATGAGATCTCGTATATTACGACATGCGCATGACTCGCAATGTGCGGGCCATATGGGTTTTTCGCGTACCAAATCCAGAGTGCTTTCTGCATTCTACTGGCCAGGCGTTCATAGAGATATTACTCTCTATTGTCGGTCCTGTTTGATATGTCAAGAAGTTAAGGTACGGGGTCCATTTCATGCGGCTCCTATTCAAGCTGCGGACATCCCGATTAGACCATTTGATAAAATGGCTATAGACATTATTGGTCCTATGCTACCATCTGCTAGAGGGCATACGCATATCCTTACGTGCATTGATATGTGCACTCGTTGGCCTGAGGCCATCCCTCTCAAGAACACTTCATCTGCCAGTGTAGCAGAGGCATTGATGTTAATCTTCTCACGCATTGGTTTTCCACGGAAAATCTTGTCGGATCATGGGGTTCAGTTCATTTCTGAATCCATGTCTCAAGTTATGAAGACATTAGGTATAGACAGATCTCTCAGTTCTATTTATCATCCGATGTCAAATGGGTTAATTGAGCGTCTCAATAGGACACTCAAGCAGTTGTTGGGTAAGATGACTCAAGACCATCCCCAAGACTGGGATCGGGTCCTACCCGCTTGTCTCTTTGCGTATCGCGAAGTACAAAATCAAGCAACGGGGTTTTCTCCATTCCAGCTTGTTTTTGGCATGCAACCACGCGGTCCTATGTCGTTAATCCACAACTTATTGGTTGACGAGAATATTGAAGAGGAAACTCAATCCTCTTATGAGTATGTGATCTCTCTGAGAAAGAGAATCATAGATGCTTGTAGACTAGCTACTGCATCATCTGAACAAGCCAAAGAAAAAGCTCATCTATTTGCAAACAAGTATAGACGTCTTCGCCAGCTCATACCTGGTGATGAAGCTTTTGTCTTACTACCTGCGCATAACAATCGTCTTTTAATTACCTGGAGAGGTCCTTTCAGGATCATCTCAAGAATATCCGATGTCGACTACATCGTTGATGTTAATGGTAAACATAAAACCTTCCACATTAACATGTTGAAGGAGTATTACTCACGTCCTGATTATCTACAGTCAGTGTTTCAGGCAACTGACGATCCTACACCTCCTATTCAACACTATTCTAGTTTGTCAGTCATCCAAGAAGAAGAATCTTCTTTCGATGATGTACAACTACCAATACCAGTTGTACCACTCCATTCCACTGAGAAATGGAATGATGTTACAATCTCATCTACTCTTTCGGCTGATCAACGTCAGCAAGTCTCTAATATTCTACACTCGTATGAGGATGTCCTCACTGACATCCCAGGTCATACGTCAGTCATCCAACATGACATTATTCTGACTGACGATACGCCTATTCGAGTTCGCCCATATCCTATACCTTTACACTTTCGTGATAAGGTTGATAAGGAATTGGATGAGATGCTTCAATTAAATATAATTGAACCATCTTCATCACCATATTCTTCTTCTATGGTAATCATTAGGAAGAAGGACAACAATATACGTCTTTGCGTAGATTACAGGAAATTAAACAAAGTTACAAAATTCGATGCGGAACCGTTACCTCTTTTAGACGACTTATTGGAGAAATTATCTCATGCCACATTCTTTTCGAAATTTGACCTTTCAAAGGGCTATTGGCAAGTGCCACTCACTACTAAAGCAAAGCCATTCACCGCTTTCTCGACGCCACGGGGTCTTTTTCAATGGAATTTTATGCCATTCGGATTAATGAATGCGCCAGCTACCTTTGTACGCATGATGCGCCGCATATTGTCTCATCGTCCCGATGTCATTACTTATATAGATGACATCTGTCTTTTCAGTGACTCTTGGGATGAACATATTCAGGGTTTAAAATCTTTACTTTCTACCTTACGGGATTATAACTTAACAGCGAAACCTTCAAAGGCTTTTGTCGTTTTCATGACATCTCATTTCTGGGTCACCGCATAGGTCATGGTTTCATGTATACAGAAGACAGTAACGTCTCTAAAATTTTAAACATCTCAGCACCTAAGACAAAAAAACAAGTTAGGTCGCTTTTAGGACTAATACAGTTCTATTCAAAATTCATCCCTCATTTGTCTACTATAACTGCACCTTTTTCGTCTCTACTGAAGAAAGGCACATCTAATGTAATAAAGTGGTCGCAGGATCACCAAACGGCTTTAGACTATATAAAACAATTTTTTTCAAATAAGCCTTTTTTAAGGTTGCCTAACAAAGATCTCACCTTTGTTCTTCGCAGTGATGCAAGTTCTTACGCTATTGCTGCAGTTTTGATGCAGGAATATAACGGCACCTTATTTCCGGTGATGTACGTGTCCAGAAAACTTACGGAGAGCGAACTCAAATACTCCGTTCTCGATAAAGAGCTCCTCGCATTAGTGTGGGCAATCACAAAACTGGAACGTTACCTTCTCGGCTCACACTTTGTGGTGGAGTCTGACCAGAAAGCTCTTACCGCACTGAATACAGGGAACGTTAAGTCATCAAAGTCAGTGCGTTACGCCATAGCGCTTCAACCGTTCCATTTTGAGATACGAGCTATTCCTGGAGTGCAGAATGTGTTCGCAGACTGTCTGTCAAGATGCCCAAGTGAACGTGTCGAAACTAAACCACTTCCAGATGGTGAAACATCCTCACCGAAACATGAATAACTATGTACATTGTCATTGATGGTACATCTGTAAAGACTATGTATAGATCTGCAGTATTTGTACAAGTATAACTTCCAGGATATACTTACTTCTGGATTATAACATGACTTCTTATGTAGTAACATTTTATTAGTACGTGAACATTGGTACTACAGTAACTTTTTTATTAGTATGGAAACATTGTTAAAAGCGACAAATAGACATTCATTATTATTATGGAACATATTACACTACATATCGTGTTCGTATATGTATTTCGGGCATGGAACATTGAGAACATATTCTTGTCGATTCTAAATAGTTCTAAACGAATATTCACAATGATTGAAATTAGAATTACTTAAAATAAATTAGTAGTTATTTATTTGTGTGTAATTAAGTACTATTAATTAGAATAATTCAATTTAATCGATTTGATTGATTATAAATCACACATCTACTAACTTTATTAGTGTCTCGCAATACGTGTATTCACGTATCCCACTACATGATATCTCACTTTTAGATAACTAGTCAAACTTACTAGTGTTAGAAAACAGTAAGTGTGTTGCTTCTTAAAGTGTTTAATTATGCTTTGTTTCATTTTGCATGTTGTATTTTAAAATTTTCTCTTTTATTGATTCTCTTATCATTGATTATCATCAGTGTTGCTGTTCATTTTCATTTTGAAATCATATGTTTCAAATTTTTTTTTTGAAAACTTAGTTGAATTTTATTATCATCCTTTTTTTGGTTTTTCATTTTCATTTTTCTTTTCAACTTGTTTTACTTCGTATATTCTTACCACATCGTTCCAAAGTAGGTCGAGTGTGGATGTGTGCTTTAATGCATACTGTCATTTAGTTATATTGATTTCAATTTAATATTCTTTTATTAATATGATATAACTTTATGCATTTCATATCTTGTTGTAGTTCTGACTCACCTCTCTCGGGTACTTAGTTCGAAAAAAATTAATAGAATTAATTTTTTTAAGGGGAGGTAATAAGGGAGCTGTTACGTACATTTATTACCTAAGGGGGTAGTCTTCGGTCCTGCCAAATGTACGCACCAGTCTTAATATAGTTATATATTTGTGCGTTCGAGTGATTCACGCACTGACGTGCACAATGCAGTGTGAGTTGCTTTGGGACGCACGGGTAACCTAGTTGGGTAGTTTCTGACGTCATGATTTGCAGGGGCAACATGGACCATGTTTATGGCCGTGATTGATATATATTATTATTGTATTCATGGCACGTTTATGGAAGCCATTTATTCTAGTGATCTGTATTGGTCTTCAGGTCGAAACCAATAGCAGCAATGTCACGTAAGTTATCGCCCCACTTCTTATTGTATGCTGTATTGTAAGGCCGCTCTTATACTAGTCTAGCGGGAATATGTTATTCCTAGAATGGACCTACAGAGTCGTTAGCCTTTAGGATTCGTATCGTAGAAGAAGGATTCCTACGAGTGGAAGAAGTTATTGATTACCTTATGCACATGTTTTAATATGCTGTTACAACAATGCCAGAATCGTGGCATAGAATGGGAGAGGTTAGTCAACTGGAATCTCTAACCTGTTCGTATTATCGTGTATGACTTTGTTTGAAACTATATGCTATATAACGTTATGTATGGAGAACGTATGGGAATTTGACAAATATGATATGGAAGATTTTATCCTGGAGTATGAATACGTTACCATGATAGACGTCCTTGAAAGAAGGTCAATGGACTTGAATGAGAAGAATATTATACGGTAACAGTTTTGTGATCCTTAGTCACTTGAGTCAGAGGACTTTATTGGTAGAGAATCTTCAGGAACTGTAAAAGTAATTACCAATATGTTGACGTGTGATCTTTGCGTCTGTGACGATGTTAGTCTTGGTCCACTACGTATGTGTCCTGTTGAATAAACATCTATGTACAGTCATCACCGACTTATGTACTGCCAGTACTTGCCCAGTTCACCCAGTTCAACACTACTTGTTGGAGTGTCGTTTGAAGAACATTGTTGACATTCGTTCATTTTAACCATTCGCGTTTTAAGTTACCTCTTCACCAATATAAACTGAACTCAACAAATAAAACGGAGTCAACAGTTAGCCTTCCCTCTTCGATCCCTACTCACTCAGCCAGACTGTAGTGATGCAGCCTGTTTCCAGGACCACCACTTGGAGGTGGAGTAGGGTCTTGGTCAGCTCTGGTTCGCTGACCCTGACGTAAGCAGTCTAGCTATGGGTCGCTAACTGCATTTCTCACTGTTGACGCGTCTTAGGTCCCTAAGACGTTTGATCACAAACAAATGAAAATTTTAATTTTTATGACTTTTTTTTTTTTTTTTTAGTGCTGAACTGGAATCTCACCTACACAGTCCTGTCCCATGCATTTGTAATTAATTTATTACTTAAAAATATCAAATTTGTTAAATGTCGACTCGGGACCTCAAGACGCAGCAATAGAGACCGCAGTCAGCGACTCATAGCTTGACTGCCTGCGTCAGGACCAGCGAACCAGAGCTGGTCAAGACCGTGCTCCACCTCCACGTGGTGGTCCTGGAAACAGTCTGCAGCAGTGCAGGCTGGCTGAGCGAGCACGGATCGCAATGGGAAGGCAAACCCGGTCCTAAAAAATGCCGCGCAGAAGTCGGATGTGTCGACCGAAAGGTGCAGATATCACAGCTACGTTGTAAACAGACACAACGCAACCATCATCCTTTTCAGGGCGAACGAAGAAGAAGAAGAAATGTCGACTCAGAATCAAAAATAGGTTATTGTCACTATCGATATCGCTAAAATTCATTTAGACATAAATTTACTGCAGTTGATACGTTGATAGTTTATGACTGTTACTTATGGTCTGTAAACAAACTGCTTAATGATGTCATTAATTGATAAAAGTATGCAAAAATTAAACACCAGAATATTCTTTCGCTTCGCTACCAGTTCACAACAAGTGGTCTACAGGAAGCGTTTACATGATTTTAACAAGCTTACTTTCTAGTTTTTTTGGTTCAAATTCAGAATTGTATCAAGCAGGCGCACAATGCAGCCCGCGGGTAGATCTATAGGGCAACCTGGCACACCATACGACTTGTGGGTTAAAATAGGTTAACCTTTTCTCGCTTGAAATCACTCAATTACTATGTAAAATGCACGTGAGAATAAATGAATTCAATATAAAAGATGAAAGGAAGTGCAGAATGTCAAACGGGCCTGTGCGCCCAACTGTCAACCCTGACCAGTTTCATAATTTTTTTTTTTTTTACTCAAATATAAACCGGGGTATGTTTTTTTTAAGATCCAATAAAGAAAACAATTTCTCGACTTATACTAGAGTACATACGGCAATAAAATTTTAAAGCACAGTGACTGTCCAAATACTCTGCCCATTTGCTCACTGCTGTGAAGATTTCAATCTCTGGTGTACAGAATGAATCTCTTGAGAT
The DNA here is from genome assembly GCA_024509875.1 of Oreohelix idahoensis. Taxonomy (NCBI): domain Eukaryota; kingdom Metazoa; phylum Mollusca; class Gastropoda; order Stylommatophora; family Oreohelicidae; genus Oreohelix; species Oreohelix idahoensis. The sequence goes on along the minus strand of JAMPIV010003956.1, from coordinate 161,970 downwards.
CAGGTCTCGCACTGAGGTCTGTAAATGGTACATAATAGACTATTTAAAAGAGTTGAAAAACAACAATTTACCAAGTTAAGTGTTGCTGTACGTTCTTCATGGGCCATTTTTCAAATTCTAACCTGTTAGACACATTTTAAAAATAAACATTAATGAATACAAATTTCTCTGCTCAGCACTTAATAGTTTATAAATAGCAGATATGGTGTCTATAGCTGTAGATAATATACTCAATTGATGATATGTGCTTTGTGTCTTACACTTCAAAAACTCCCGCAGACTTGTGAAATTTAGGGACTTTTAAAATGTATTTGCATGAAAAGAAATGGTCACTAAAAAATTAAAAGAGAAAACGTTATGAAAATCAGGTGATTTTGTGAGTTAAAAACTTCATAAAAAGTCTCGAGAATTTCAAATTTGGGGTAAATACAAATTGATTTGGCTTTTTTTTTTTTTTTAAATCTGTATGGGATACATCTCTCTACTGAATTCAGTGCTGAGCCAGCTGTTTTGTATTACCTCACTTTATGCTAATGATGATGAGTTTGGCCATCATGGGTTTGCTGGAATGTTGTCAGTGATCTTCCTCTATGTTGTTAGCCATATGAGTTCCAGTCTGATGCATGTGTAGCAATACTGTCTTAATTTCCACATAGTACAGAGATGTTCTTTTCCACCTATGCTTGTGTTTCCTATTGATACACTGCACTAGTCCTTGCTTTGTTGTTTTGTCCTAATTTTTCGCTACAGTTTTTTGTTTGTTTGTTTGTTGGGACATCTCATTCAATTATCCAGCATAAACAGGTGTTGTTGAATGCCTGAAGCTCATTATTCAACCATTTTTATATACATACGTCTCAGCTTCATCGAGAAGCACAGTTCAAAGAGTATTTTAGCTCCTTGAAACTGATTGAAAGGTTGTTAAAGCTTGTCAATTCTAGCCGTAGTAATCTCTTTTTACCCAGTTTTCCTTCTTATGCTTCCTAACTATGTACATTTGTTGATGCCCTTGACTAATTAACTTCTGGATTAACAAATGTACATTGTTTTGCATCATTTCATATTTTCTTGACCGCATAAACATTTTTTTGCAGACCTGTAGCTCTGGCAAGTATTAAAAAACTGGATGTTTTTGTTTCCCTCCATATTCTTCTTCTTCTTCTTCGATCCTTAACCACCGACCGTCAAAGCAGTCAGTGGCCATCACGCCTAGTGGCGTCTTGTAGGGCAACAACAAATTGATTCCACTTTGCACGGTCGGTGGCCATCCTTCATATAGTGCCCCAACTCTGGTTCATTCTTTGCATCTCAGCCTCCACAGTCCTCCGCCAAGTTGTTTTTGGTCGGCCTCTCTTTCGCTTTCCTTCAGGGGTCCAAAGCATAGCTGTTCTTGTGATGGCATCGGGGTCTCTTCTGAGGACATGTTCCCTCCATATATTTTAGGTATAATGCAGATGACTTACATTAGCTACAGAACTATAGTTTTCTAGTTTATCTGTTATTGGCTACTGTATTTAGCCTTATAATTACAGTCAATGCATTGGCTACTATCTAAAGCCAAAATACAATTTTAAAATTACAAGATGGAGCAATCAGTTAAATAGGACATTTTCTCTATCAATTAACAAAAAAATAAAAAATTAATTCAGAAATTAAAATGCTCACCTGAGACAAGGAGAGGAAACTCTCACTATTTAGCACCTCCAGTGCATGCCTGTCCATGTAATCCTTGCACACATTACACAGAGATGTGAGGCTGAAATCATAATAAACATCAGTAACAATTCTCACAATTACTCTTAAACATTAAACTGATTTTATTATTACATCTTCAAGATCTAAAAATTACTACACTGTGTAGTTCCTGTGGGTCTCTGAAGAGACAAAGAAAGAATAGGTATACTGCACCCTTAGCCGACTAATGATGCCGTGCACAGGGCTGGCAACCTCACCATGTAAAACAAACTGCCACAGAAACCACTATTACAAGAGCATATGAATGCTTTGGGCAGGCTTCCTGCAAAGGGACCAGCTACAGTGGTGCTTCCATGCTCTGTAAGGAACGCAGAGGAAAGTGATGATACCACAAAGGGAGAATGCTAAAATTGCACCAGGCCCTTGTAATCAGCACAACAACTGCTTTAAACCCCTTTAACTTTCAGTAAAAACTTGCTAAAATGTTGAAGACGCCTCATGAATCATAGGGTTTGATACTGGGGAGTAACAACAGTATCAACCCATTCCACTTCCGTCCCTCAAAAAAAAAAAAAAACCAAGAATGTCATAAAAGGCAAATTAGGAAGTTTGTGCGTTAGGTTAGCAACCTAACTGTATAGAATACTTGGTGCAGACACCACAACTTCAGGAACATGCAATATACTTGTCACAGCACTATTGAAAGCGTGGCAACTGGTGTGGTGGTCTCATGTTCCTTAAAAAGTGGAGAACAAAATGTACAAGAACTGAAAAACATTTGTGATCATAAGCACACAAATTAATTTAGAAATGAAACACTTACCTGTAGATGTTGGCTAAATCAAAGATAAGACACACATTGCGAATACTCAGGATGGCTTTCAAGTAATCTGAGATTGATGACTCAAGCTCAACAAAGCCAAATCTGTGTGACAAGCTTAGAATATCCAACAGATTTTCCTCCTGTTCAAGGGATACAAATAAAAACATCTGTAATTTTATCCTTCTGAAGACCACAGCCTATGAGACATGAACAATGAAAGCATGACAACTTAGTGGTACCAGGAAAACTGAAACTCATCGCACAGATTCAGACACAGGGGGAATAAAGGCTGATGAAAATGTCTGATGTAGTATTAAACGAAGGGAATATTAAACCATCTTCAATTTTAAAAAAAGTTATAATATTATTACCATGATGCCTTATTAACTCATTTTAACCCAGGCATTTTTTCGGGTTTTTCAGTTTTACCCAGGACCCAATATACAGACAATTTTTTTTCTACAAGTGATGTTTTAAAAACAGGCAGTAGACATATATTAATTCAGTAGATATATGTATTATGCATAAAACTTTAGGAAATTGGCTGCAAAATGTTGTGAAATACTGTTGAGTTCTTATGTGATGTTACAGTTGTTTGTTATATCTTGTGAAGTGTAGAAACAATAAAAAATAAAAATAAAAAATGAATAAAAATTATGCACATACACGTACATATTTCAGCTGTACTTAATCTCTTGGTAGTAAAACACCAGGAATTGAAACGTATATCCAGTTGACAACTAATTTAAGAAGTTTGATAAAAAAACAAATGAAAATTGTAATTTATATAAATTTTTTTGTGAAGTCACATATTGCTGAACTGGAATCTCACTTACACATTCCTGTCGCATGCAAATTAATTAATTTATTACTTAAAAATATTACGTTTGTTCAACGTCCTTATCGGAATCAAAAATAGGATATTATCGCTACCGATTTCGCTAAAATTCATTTTGAAATTATATACTGAGGTTGATTCGTTAATAGTTTATGAGTGTTATGCATGTGACTACACTCAATGTAAACAAATAACCTTATGACTTCATTAATTGATAAAAGTGTGCAAAAACTAAGCATCAATATAATTATTTCACTACTAGTTCAAAATACGATGTCCACAGGAAGTTTTACATGATATGAACACTCTATGGCCCCTTATTTTTTAATTTTTTGTTCAAATTCAGAATCTTATAAAGCGGGCGTACCACATGGCCTGCGGCTAGATCCAAAGCACACTATTGTAGCTTCATAAATTTTTTTTTCGCTCACAAACGTTCCTGCACATGTGCCGGATGTAATGAAATAATTTTAAACTGGCTTATCGCCAGAAATTCTAAAATTTTTCGCTTAAATACAGCATATATCACCTCGGCGCGCCATACGATCCAGGTGTAACGAAAGGCCTATCTGGCGCGCCATACGCCTGTTTGGGCAGAATGAGTTAAACCAACTTCAATTGAAAAAAAAAAAAAATGTTCTATTATTATTACCAAGATGCCTTATTAAACCATCTTCAATTTTTAAAAAAAATTTTTAAAAACAACAAAAAAGTTCTAATATTATTGCCAAGATGCCGGTCTACAACAGGCAAGCATACTGTCAAATACGGTCTATCAGTATCTAAAAACTTAGTTACTAATAGAAAATAAACATATTATGCATCTAACTTACTGCTCACATGAAAAATATGTTTCATTAATAGATTTTTTATTAATAGCAATAGCCAAACAGTGGCATAACTACTGTCCCAGTTGACTGGGCATGTCTCTGGGGCCTCTGCACTGAGTGGGCCCCAGAAACTAGTGGTGGAGGAAACCCTCTCCTTTGTATAAATGTCCTTTTAATTTGCCTAGTTCCTGTGTTTAATGTCATAGCATGTCCCAGTTTCTGAAGAAATAACAGGGATAAAGAAGATCTTGAAAGGATGGCACTGGACAGGAAGACCTGGCACAGATTTGTAGAAGGCCTATGCTCCTTGGGGAGCTGAAGGGTACTAATGATGATTATGAAGTAAGTAGTTACATTTTGAGATAGATTTACCGTAAACTGATTACAGCTGTCGAACCCATATACTTCTTCTTCTTCTTCCTCGTTTGTCCTGAAAAGGACGTTGGTTGCGTTGTGTCCGTTTACAGCGAAGCTGCAGTATTTTGGCCGCCACATCCGACTTCCGCACTGCATTTTTTGGGACTGGGTTTGGCTTCCCTCTTCGATCCCTACTACTCAGCCAGACTGAAGTGATGCAGCCTGTTTCCAGGACCACCACATGGAGGTGGAGTAGGGTCTTGGTCAGCTCTGGTTCGCTGACCCTGACGCAGGCAGTCAAGCTATGGGTCGCTTATTGTATTCCTCACTTTTGATGCATCTTGGGTCCCGAACCCATATACAAGGAGGGCAGCATTAAAGTTGTGCACGGGGGGGGGGGACCCCTTATAATGTAGCTACGCCATTATTCTTCTTCTTTGATCCTTAGCCGCCAACCGTCAAAGCAGTCAGTGGCCATCACGCCTAGTGGCGTCTTGTAGGGCAACAACAAATTGATTCCACTTTGCTCGGTCGGTGGCCATCCTTCGTACAGTGCCCCAACTCTGGTTCATTCCCTGCATCTCAGCCTCCACAGTCCTCCGCCAGGTTGTTTTTGGTCGGCCTCTCTTTCGTTTTCCTTCAGGGGTCCAAAGCGTAGCTGTTCTTGTGATGGCATCGGGGTCTCTTCTGAGGACATGACCAACCCAGCTCCAGCGTCTGCCAGCTATGATGGTGTGCATGTCCTCTTGCCTGCTACGAGTAAGCAGATCTTGGTTAGTGATGGTATTCGGCCAAAAGATTCGGTGAATTTTTTTTAGGCATGTTGTGTGAAAGGAGGACAATTTCGACATTTCCTTCTCTGTAACTCTCCAGCATTCCGCACCATAGAGAAGCACAGAAAGCACACAGCTCTGATATAATCTTAATTTTGTGCTTGTGTTGTATTGGGAGGACTTCCAGATGTTGTTTAGGCTAAAGAAGGCTGTTCTTGCCTTATTCATTCTGATGTTGATGTCTTTGCCTGCCCCGCCGTCTGGTGTTGTCACGAAGTGGATTTAAGTTTAAAGAGTTTGCCTGAATGAAAGCAAGACCCTAGTATGAGAAAGTCTGAGGAAATAGAATGTAGATGAAAAATGACATGCCTGTGGACAGATGAGACTATTGGCTCATGGGATAGAACCAAAATTTGATTTTCCCCTTGCCACTTCGTGACTTCAAACTGGCTATAATCTCACCCTCCTCTGACTTCCTTGACACACAAGGAGATAAGGTGTATAAATACGACCACAGACACCACTATACAGACAACATAGAGTAAGTATAGTACAGAGTAGAAGCTGATCCAGTAAATATATTATATATATTTATTTACATACAAGAAAAACATAAAATGGCATCATATGTCATCAAGTCAGTCGATAGCGTGCACTGTTGCACGGCCTGGAAAAACCAAAGTAACAATTAAATTGAGAGACACGAGAGACAAAAAAAACCCCAAATCACATTCACTATTTCTGTCACCCTGCTGAGGAACAATAAAAATGGTTAGTGATTAAAAAAACAAATCTAATTTGGTGGGGCTGTCAACTTTAGCCTCCACTCTCTACCACTAATAAGATTACTACTGTCTCAGTTCGGTTGACTCTTCCTCAATGAAACGTCTACACAGCTTTCCACTTGTTAGGCGATATGCGCCGATAACTACACCACTGAAACTGCTAAAATAATAGACTTGGCTTTAGCTGATGGCTCAGGGTCTATCTGTCAAATGAATACTGAACAGACCCTAATGGTCCTGTCTATTTTTCTCCTTCCTTCTCTCTATCTCTCTCTCTCTTGGTCTCAGTGTCTCTCCAACACTCGAGGACTGATGATGCGGCGTCTCCGCTACTCTCTTCTCTCGTTACTATCAGGACCTAGGTATGGTAACCCTGTCACCTGTTCCTGATTTTGGTGATGATGATGTTCGGATATCAAGCATGAGGGACTTGATTAACTGTAGACGCTTCTCTGCTGCTGAACAAACTTTCCCCTTTTCTCCCACTCCGGATTTAGAGGAAGACACAGCCTTGATTTCTGGCTGTCTGAAATTACACCAGTCTCCGACCTCGTGTCGTTGTTGGAGACTATAATAGCGACGAGCTCGGGCTGTATGATAATTAAACCCGTTCCCGCTCCTCACTGCAAAAAAAAAAAAACCGTAGGTTAAGTTTCTTTTGCTTCTGACGATAACTCGAGTCCACTGACTACTGAGGTATGTCCGTGTGCCGTGGGTAAATTGGTATTTCCAATTTACGCTCCCCCACTGATTCGCCGGGACTCGCTGAAATTAAAAGAAACAGCGACTCATGTACACCCACTCTAAAATCACTTATCTCTAACATATACGATACATAAAATAATTCTATCCACGTGTCACTTCATTCTCACTCCTTCTCTCCCCTTCTCTCGTTCTGCATAACAATACATAAAATAATACTATCTCACGTGGCACTAAAATCACACTCCTCCTCCCCTTCTCTCGTTCTGAAAACCGATACCTAAAATATTCCGACCCACGTGTCTCTCTATCTAAAATCTGCCAGGTAAAATAAACAAAAGCCCAGACACCGTCTGACAGGTTACATGGCCGTTACGCATGGCCGATCACGTGTTCACACATGACAAAATAGGGAAATCCTTTTACCCATTAACACAGGAGTTTCCCTGGCTTACTCCAATTTAAATTAAACCTCGCTGTAGGACTGATTTATTTCCCCAAGCCGTATAATTCACTGATAACATAAGCTCACTGCATTCCTCACATTTAAGGCTCAGAAAAATTAACGTACATACCAAGGATTTCCCAGTAAAATTACATTAGAAAATATACAGGAATAAATGGGGGTTTCCCAATATTATACCATTAGGAGCACATGTGTCTCTCATAACTTCACACTCTTCGATCTACTGCCAAAAAATCCTAAAAAGACTTATGCACACTTTTTACGTTTACATCGTTCTATAAAGATAATAATTAATGGCGCTACCGTTTAAACTTTAAGTTAATGTCTCCCGCGAACTTAACTTACGGGCCGAGATTTCTCAAAAACCCACTAAGTAAAACGATTAAAAAAAATAGTTACATACCTATTATCGTTTTTTGTTCCCACAATGGAGACGATAATACGACGTCTTGCGGCTGACACTTATTTCTACATAGAGACCGAATCCCCGTTTTCTATCTCATTATATACAAGAGAAAACACCCACGCAAATATACTCCTATGTATCTGCTCGGACCAATGGCAGCTCTAGGAAAAATCAATACTAGCCCTTACGCAAATCCCGCGTTGTCCGAAAATTTGCGTCACATTACGTGATGGCCACGTGTGTCTGGCGCGTCATACAGGCGTGCCCGAAAATATCGATTTTCGTAAACAATGAAATTTACGGGAATCGCGAAAAATCAGAAGAAAGTAAAACTGGCCGAGTGAAAAATAAACCTACCGACCTAAAACGAACCCATTAAAATTACCTCCTCAAAAATACCGAACACGATATATTCACATGAGAAGAAACAAGGCAAACCCATATAATTACAAAGTGAAGAGAAATGGTGAAAACTCAAACTAGAACCACAGAATCTGGCCTGTTAAAAGACAGAATTACAGTGTAGCATCACATAAGTCCCCCCTTTCAAGTGCGGGAATCCGTGCTAAATCACTGAAATCTCTGGGTTTCATACTGGTCCGTATCTAGATCTACATCCCGATCTAATCACTATCATAATTAGCATTATCATACAGGCCCATCTCCATATCCTTGAGAATCTTTGCAAGCCCTGGATCGTGAGGGTCACGCCAGGGGATTTTCTCCTGGCGACTGCAACATGACTGGTCGCCCTTTCTCCTCCCTCTCATGTGTTTCCTTCGCCCACGAATTTTCCTGGCGGCGCGTGGTAAATAGTGATTACCAAATGGTGCGGCCTCCCAGTGTTTGGAAATGGTCTGACTGGCTTGGCCATATATCACCGTAACAGGGCGTAACTGTTTGCGGTTGACTGAAGAACCTTGCACATGTTCCTTCTTGTCAGTATTTCCCTCCCTTGAGAGATATAATACCATCGGGGGCCTAATTCCCGACGACAAAGAAGATACTTCTGAAGTAAGAGGCATCACCACTGTTTGACCTTTAGGCTGAACAGGGCTGACAGGCGAATACTCCTCTGTAAATAACATTCCACTGTCTTTAGAGGCTTCTCTCCTCCTCATCGCAAGACAAGGATGTTTGAGCTCCCATGGGGCTCCGTGAATTTGGGGCTCTCCCCTTTCACTTCTCTGGCCTGCAGTAGGCCCCCTTGCATTAGCAAGGATCGGTGTGGTTGGGTTTCCCAAAAATAAGTATGGGCTTCCCAGGATGAAATCATGTGCTGGCTGTGCCATTACAGCTGCCTTGATGGTGCCAGACACAAACTTGCATTTCACCTCAATATTGGCTACAGGCAGAAGCTGTGAGATACCTCTTCTCAAAATGCCACCAATATCAACTAGTTCTCCTGTCCACTGCCCTGATTTCACCAAATGACAAGCGATGATACTGGGGTAAGTAAGCCCGCTGTCAAACAAACACGTAGTGGTCGTCCCATTCACTACGGCTGGTCCACTGTTAGAGAACAACTTCTCTGCCTGGACTGGTTCCCATTTATTCCCTTTAGTCCATCTCACCGGCCTTAAACAAGCTGCATGATGAGCTGGGGGTTTGTTCATGCACCGGGATGTCCAGTGGGAAGTGGTTCTACAATTCTGACAATACCTCTCATTATCTCCTCTGTTCCTAGCGGGTTCCTGAGAGGTTGTTGTCGGTGCTCTGTTATGCTGCTGGGGGCGCAAGTTATAACCAGAATGAGGCTCCTTGCGAGAAGGCCCTGGTTGCTGATGAGCTGGTGAAGTAGCCGACTGCGATGACGAAGCTCCTTTGTCTGGGGCTGGCAGGTCTGGGTTTTTCCGTTTCTGTTCCAGTACTTCGGCCTGTGCTGTCTGGTACCGTTCCGCGAACACGATAATCTGATCAAGTTGCTGGGCACCCTGCTCCGCCAGATACCGCCTCAAGTCGGGGGACATGTTTGCTTTGACTTGTTCACACAGAACTAACTCCTCCAACCCTTCAAAAGTTTTCGCCAGTCCTGACAGTTCCCTCCACCGGGTTAGGTAATTTCTCACCCGCTCAGCAAACTGTGCGAAACTCTCTCCCTTCTCCGGCCTGCTCTCCCTGAACATGGTTTGGCATTTCCGGGGTGTCCACTGAAATCTTTGCAATAAAGCATTTCGCAGTGCCTCGAAGTTGTTCTGATCATCTATGAGCAGCTTATTATAGACGTCGTATGCATGACCTTTCAACGATTGTGATAATTTCAGACACCAAAGACTCTCATCCAACCCGTATGCCTTTGCCATTCTTTGAAATTTCTCCAAAAACACGTCAATCTTCTCATTCCCATTAGGGAACGAGTCAAATGGGAAGCTCATGGCTGCCATCCGGGGCCCTCCGTTTCCTGAGGTGTCTGTTGCTCCTGCTCCGGGTGAATCTCCATTAGCTGAACTGCCCTCCGAAGCTCGGTACTGCAGTTCCAGAGAACGCAGGGCAAGTTCATGCTGTCTCTCTGCTACCTTCTCTGCTGCTTGTCTCTCTGCTTCCTTCTCTGCTGCTTCGGCGGCGGCTATCCTTTCCTCTTTTGCTGCTTCCAATTTCCGAAATTCCATCTCCGCTGTGGCTGCCCTCTCTTCTTTCGCTGCTTCGGCGGCGGCTATCCTCTCCTCTTTCGCTGCTTCGGCGGCGGCTATCCTTTGCCTTTCCTCAATTTCCCGTTGATTATGCCTATCATTTTCTCTGATCATGTAGGCTTTCGTCTCCTCTTTATCCATTCCCATGTCCTGGGCTGCCTCACGCCATGCAGCTCGTAATTTCGCCATATCCGCTATCTTACCTGTAAACTGCTGTAAGTTCACAACTGACAGAAAATGACAGAAAGGAGAACAAAAGGAAGGAACTACCTGTTACGTAATAGGAAGTATTCCTCCTATAGCCGATGTCCCAAAACCTGAACTCAGACTAGCGTCAAGTCTGAATAATAACCTGAAAAAATTTTAGTTAAGAAGCTACCAAAAACCCGAAATTACCTTCCTGTAAAAGAAAAAAATTTCAGTATGCCATCAATTACTAAATTTCCACCAATCTAACTGACTGTAACCTGTGGAAAAACTTATACTGGATCAGTTCTAATAGCTCAGTCTAGGGGATAGTTAAAGAAAATCTATTTTTCAGAACTTCCTAGAGACAATCTATGAATGTAGATCACAGAATTGATCTCAACAGAATGATTCCCGGACGATTGCCGCCCACTTGTCACGAAGTGGATTTAAGTTTAAAGAGTTTGCCTGAATGAAAGCAAGACCCTAGTATGAGAAAGTCTGAGGAAATAGAATGTAGATGAAAAATGACATGCCTGTGGACAGATGAGACTATTGGCTCATGGGATAGAACCAGGATTTGATTTTCCCCTTGCCGCTTCGTGACTTCAAACTGGCTATAATCTCACCCTCCTCTGACTTCCTTGACACACAAGGAGATAAGGTGTATAAATACGACCACAGACACCACTATACAGACAACATAGAGTAAGTATAGTACAGAGTAGAAGCTGATCCAGTAAATATATTATATATATTTATTTACATACAAGAAAAACATAAAATGGCATCATACGTCATCAAGTCAGTCGATAGCGTGCACTGTTGCACGGCCTAGAAAAACCAAAGTAACAATTAAATTGAGAGACACGAGAGACAAAAAAAAAAATCCCAAATCACATTCACTATTTCTGTCACCCTGCTGAGGAACAATAAAAATGGTTAGTGATTAAAAAAAAACAAATCTAATTTGGTGGGGCTGTCAACTTTAGCCTCCACTCTCTACCACTAATAAGATTACTACTGTCTCAGTTCGGTTGACTCTTCCTCAATGAAACATCTACACAGCTTTCCACTTGTTAGGCGATATGCGCCGATAACTACACCACTGAAACTGCTAAAATAATAGACTTGGCTTTAGCTGATGGCTCAGGGTCTATCTGTCAAATGAATACTGAACAGACCCTAATGGTCCTGTCTATTTTTCTCCTTCCTTCTCTCTCTATCTCTCTCTCTCTTGGTCTCAGTGTCTCTCCAACACTCGAGGACTGATGATGCGGCGTCTTCGCTACTCTCTTCTCTCGTTACTATCAGGACCTAGGTATGGTAACCCTGTCACCTGTTCCTGATTTTGGTGATGACGATGTTCGGATACCAAGCATGAGGGACTTGATTAACTGTAGACGCTTCTCTGCTGCTGAACAAACTTTCCCCTTTTCTCCCACTCCGGATTTAGAGGAAGACACACCCTTGATTTCTGGCTGTCTGAAATTACACCAGTCTCTGACCTCGTGACGTTGTTGGAGACTATAATAGCGACGAGCTCGGGCTGTATGATAATTAAACCCGTTCCCGCTCCTCACTGCAAAAAAAAAAACCGTAGGTTAAGTTTCTTTTGCTTCTGACGATAACTCGAGTCCACTGACTACTGAGGTATGTCCGTGTGCCGTGGGTAAATTGGTATTTCCAATTTACGCTCCCCCACTGATTCGCCGGGACTCGCTGAAATTAAAAGAAACAGCGACTCATGTACACCCACTCTAAAATCACTTATCTCTAACATATACGATACATAAAATAATTCTATCCACGTGTCACTTCATTCTCACTCCTTCTCTCCCCTTCTCTCGTTCTGCATAACAATACATAAAATAATACTATCTCACGTGGCACTAAAATCACACTCCTCCTCCCCTTCTCTCGTTCTGAAAACTGATACCTAAAATATTCCGACCCACGTGTCTCTCTATCTAAAATCTGCCAGGTAAAATAAACAAAAGCCCAGACACCGTCTGACAGGTTACATGGCCGTTACGCATGGCCGATCACGTGTTCACACATGACAAAATAGGGAAATCCTTTTACCCATTAACACAGGAGTTTCCCTGGCTTACTCAAATTTAAATTAAACCTCGCTGTAGGACTGATTTATTTCCCCAAGCCGTATAATTCACTGATAACATAAGCTCACTGCATTCCTCACATTTAAGGCTCAGAAAAATTAACGTACATACCAAGGATTTCCCAGTAAAATTACATTAGAAAATATACAGGAATAAATGGGGGTTTCCCAATATTCTACCATTAGGAGCACACGTGTCTCTCATAACTTCACACTCTCCGATCTACTGCCAAAAAATCCTAAAAAGACTTATGCATACTTTTTACGTTTACATCGTTCTACAAAGATAATAATTATTGGCGCTACCGTTTAAACTTTAAGTTAATGTCTCCCACGAACTTAACTTACGGGCCGAGATTTCTCAAAAACCACTAAGTAAAACGATTAAAAAAAATAGTTACATACCTATTATCGTTTTTTGTTCCCACAATGGAGACGATAATACGACGTCTTGCGGCTGACACTTATTTCTACATAGAGACAGAATCCCCGTTTTCTATCTCATTATATACAAGAGAAAACACCCACGCAAATATACTCCTACGTATCTGCTCGGACCAATGGCAGCTCTAGGAAAAATCAATACTAGCCCTTACGCAAATCCCGCGTTGTCCGAAAATTTGCGTCACATTACGTGATGGCCACGTGTGTCTGGCGCGTCATACAGGCGTGCCCGAAAATATCGATTTTCGTAAACAATGAAATTTACGGGAATCGCGAAAAATCAGAAGAAAGTAAAACTGGCTGAGTGAAAAATAAACCTACCGACCTAAAACGAACCCATTAAAATTACCTCCTCAAAAATACCGAACACGATATATTCACATGAGAAGAAACAAGGCAAACCCATATAATTACAAAGTGAAGAGAAATGGTGAAAACTCAAACTAGAACCACAGAATCTGGCCTGTTAAAAGACAGAATTACAGTGTAGCATCACAGGTGTTACTATGCTTCCTAGGTATGTGAAGGTATCTGTCTGTACCAATTGCTGATTCCTTACTGATATGGGCTCAGGGTTGCTCACATTGAGCGTCATGACCTCAGACTTCTTTAAATTGATGTTCAAGCCCACCTGCTGGCTAAACTTGTTAAGTCTATCCATTTTTTCCTGGATGTGTTGATGTGAATGTGCTAGTAGTGCAATGTCATCTGCATATTCCAGATCTTCCAATGTAGAAAATGTTGTCCATCTTATTCCTCTTGGACTGCCCTCTGTTGTCTGGCGCATCACCCAGTCTATGACTGTTAAAAATAGAGCGGTTGACAAGGGGCATCCCTGTCGTACTCCTGTCTTCACCTCAAAGGTTAGGTTGCTCTGCCCAACACTACACGTAAAGTTGGCATAGAGGCTTTTTATAATTGACACTATGCAGCTTGGAATTCCATAAGCCCTCAGTATTTTCCATAAACTGTCCCTATGTATGCTGTCAAAAGCCTTTTCAAAATCAACGAAATTAATGTAAAGCTGTCTTTGCCATTCTGAGCACTGCTCTATAATGTTCCTGAGAGTGAATATATGATCTACACATCTTCTATTCTTTCTAAATCCTGCTTGTTCCTTCCTCAGTTTGTGGTCTACTGCCTTTGAAATTCTCTGTATAATTATCCTGCCTAGTATTTTGCTGGGAACTGAGAGAAGAGTGATTCCTCTCCAATTATTGCAGTCTGCAAGATCTCCCTTCTTGGGCAACTTGACAATTATTCCTTTGTTCCACTCTGATGGTGTTGTCCCCGTTTTCCAGACTTGTGCAAATAGCGGTTCTAATAGTTCTGCTGCTAGCTCAGGGTCTGTCTTAAATAGCTCTGCATTTAAGTTATCATGGCCCGGAGCTTTGCCGTTCTTTAACCCTTTGATTGCTGTGATGATTTCTTCTTTTCGTGGAATGTCTGTATTCACATCTAGATCGTTTTCAGCTTCAGGAACATTCAGTTGTGTCTCTGGTGGTTCCTTGTTCAGAGTTTCTCTGAAGTGCTCTGCCCATCTTGTTTCTTGTCCCTCTGCTGTCGTGATGAGATTACCTTGCTTATCTCTGACTAATGTAATATTGTTTGCACCTCGTTTTTCCGCTAATGAATTTAGTTATTTTGTATACTGTGCTTTGTTCATTTCTCAGTGCTGCCTCCTCTGCCTGTCTTGCAAGATCGTCTAGGAAATTCCTTTTGTTGGCTCGGGTTTGGCGTTTAACTTTCTTGTCCAGCTGACTGTACTGTTTGCTATATAGTTGCTTTAACCTGGGGGAACTTCGCTTCTGTTTTCTTTCTTTTCATTTCCTTTCTCATCGTTATGGTGTTTAATGTTTCTGGTGTTATCCAGTCTTGCTTCTTCCTTTCCTGGAATCCCAAGCATGATTTGCTGCTTTCTTTGTATATTGTTGAAATGGTATTGAAATTCTGGTCTATATCATCAGTCAATGTCTTTTCCTGACTTTTGGCAAATTGATATCATTTCTTTATGTCGGCCGCAAAAGCTTTTCTGGTAAGGGAATCCTTCAATTTGCTGATGTCAAACCTTTTCTGTGTAGTTACAGTTGGTGCAGCCCTTCTTAGTTTCACTTTCAGTTTTGCTACTACTAAATGATGATCACTTCCCACATCTGCACCTCTTCTTACCTTCACATCTTGTAATGCATATCTCCATCTACCGTTAACCATGATGTGGTCTATCTGGTTTCTGTCCCGACCATTTGGTGATTCCCATGTTAATTTGTGAATTTCTTTATGTGGGAAGAGTGTTCCTCCAATGACCAGGTTGTTAATGCTACAGAAACTTATTAGTTTATCCCCATTTTCATTTGCTGTTCCGCTGCCGCATTTCCCCATTGTTCTTTCATTATATGTATTGTGTGTACCAACTTTCGCATTGAGGTCTCCCATTACTATAACAAGATCATATCTAGGTGTATCTTCCATTTCTTTCTGCAGTTGTTGATAGAATTCATCCTTGACCTCCTCATCGCTATCATTCGTTGGTGCGTAGCATTGTATTATTGTAGTGTTGGTGAATCTCCCTCTCAATCTTAATCTTATCAGTCTGTTGTTGATGGGTTTCCATTCCAGTAATGTCCTTTCTATTCCTTTCTGTAGAATAATGGCTACGCCTTCATTGTGCTGTCCATCCTCTCTTCCAGAGTAAAGTACTGTTTCTCCTGTTGCTGTTTTAACTTTTCCTGCCCCTGTCCATCTGCTCTCGCTTATCCCTAGAATGTGTAACCTATAGTTTCTCATTTCTGCCGTGACCTGTCTTAGTTTACCTGTCTTGTACATTGTCCTGACATTCCAAAAACCTATTCTTGTATCCTGTTTTGTGGTCAGGACATCCGTTTTCATGTCAGTGGCTTCCTTTCGGCTTTCACCACTGACAGTTATACGAGCCACAGACTCCGAATGTCCATCCCGCAGCAAAGTTTTTCCATTTATTGTTGTTTCCGTAACGTGCGATTTTTTTTACATAGACAGGGGTGTCAGCCCTATGCTAAAACCCCCAACCTGGAGGACCAGGGTACCAGCTTTTGTCTGACCCCTACCCACACAGACCAGTCCAGCTTGGTTGAACCTACCAGGAGTAAAACTCCCACTGGCATAGCTCTGGGGATTGTCAGGGTACGCAAGCTGTTATACCGCTACAAGGTATAGGTACCATTGATGGCAGAACGCCATTATAGCCAAACATTAATAAAGTTTCAAAAAGTCAGGATTACAATAAATGATCTATTCAGATTAATGCACAAGATGGCTAACAAAGAAAATATATGAATTTAGTTTTTAAAAGAAAACAAATCATTATAAAAATGTAACAGCCACACACTTGAATTTCAGTCAGATTCATGCGGCCAGTATAAATGTACTTCAGAAGAGCTGAGAAGGCAACAGATGGTGTGTCTTGCAATTCAATCTCTGTTGTGCCAGGCTGTGACTCTTTCATGCCACCATACAGCAATGCTCTGAAAATATACACACAAGTATCAATCAAATTGAGAAACTAAACAATTCAGTCAGCAAATGTCAAGTTCCGTATTTTAATGAATTTCAAATGTCAGTGTCTGCTTTCACGATTAAGTAGCTTGCATCATCATCATCTTGTTCCTTTGTGCACCTTACGAAGCATGGAGCCACCACTGCAGCTGATCCCCTTGCAGGATGCCTGCACCAAGCCTTCATATGCTCTTGTAGTGGTGTTTCTGTGGCAATTTGTTTTATATCTTCTTCCTCGTTCGCCCTGAAAAGGACGGTGGTTGCGTTGTGTCTGTTTACGCCTAAGCTGTGATATCTGCACCTTTCGGTCGACACATCCGACTTCAGCACTGCATTTTTTAGGGACCGGGTTTGCCTTCCCATTGCGATCCGCACTCGCTCAGCCAGACTGCACTGCTGCAGACTGTTTCCAGGACCACCACATGGAGGTGGAGTGCGGTCTTGACCAGCTCTGGTTCGCTGGTCCTGTTGCAAGCAGTACAGCGATGGGTCGCTGACTGCATTCACTATTGCTGCATCTTGGGGTCCCATTTGTTTTATATGATTACGTTGCCAGCCCCATGCACTTCATGTTAGTCGCCTTGTACAACATACCTGAGGGTACAGTAGTCCTATTCTTTCTCTGTCTCTTCAGAGACCCCCGTGAAATACCTGAAGCAAATATGAGCAGCAGCATTTCTTCTTTTTAGCCTCTGCTCCCTGCTGAGCATAGGCTTTTAACCCGATCTCTCAAACTGCATTTAAATATCTTGAGTCTTTTTGCGCACCATATAGTTCGATTTCTTTTGAGATCATATGCTGCACAAAAAGACATGACTGAGTTTGAATTGTATGCTTATCCGCGCATATGACGTGAGCATGTTTGTGTGCAAGCACAGTCATTGTATTCTGTGTCAGCACTGATTTAAGAATTTATGTAACTTTTTTTAGTATAACTGCTTTTGTCCTCCACATTTCAGGACCATACAATAGAACTGACTTGACATTTGAGGTGCCAAATTCTTATCTGTTTTGGGGTTTGATCTTCAGTTTCCATATACCTACCAGTGCAATGAAAACTCCCCTTTCCTTCTGTAACCTTATTTTGATATCATTATTCTAGAACGTTAGAAGAAGTTAACACCTTTAAATATCTCAGGTCCACTATATGTAGTGATTGTGACGAAAGTACTGAGATTCTGTCTTTCAAATGGCCCAAGGGACCTCAAGACGCAGCAATAGAGACCGCAGT
Source organism: Oreohelix idahoensis (assembly GCA_024509875.1). Classification (NCBI taxonomy): domain Eukaryota; kingdom Metazoa; phylum Mollusca; class Gastropoda; order Stylommatophora; family Oreohelicidae; genus Oreohelix; species Oreohelix idahoensis. The sequence continues at coordinate 144,151 of JAMPIV010003956.1, read as the reverse complement.
CAGCGACTCATAGCTTGACTGCCTGCGTCAGGACCAGCGAACCAGATGTGGTGAAGTGGGATGTTATAAATATTTATAAGGGACTTAGTGTACTGACTGAGATCAGCTGTGAAGGTATATATATATCTAATAAGAGTAGTATATTATATATATAACCTTACTTGCTACCACATATCTATATATCTCAGTCAGAATTATTCTGGAATAGTGTGATGCTACGTTATGTGTCTAGGGTATGTGTATGGTGAAGTGTAAGTCACAACAACAGACAGATAAACAATTTAATTTAATCCACTACTCTTAACAACACTGTGACACTCACATACATATATCACTCTATGAGAATATCTTAAAGAAGTCACTAGTAACGTTTCAAATAACAATATGTATTCATTACTGGCATGAATGAATATGTGTCCTGATTCAACTACAAGGGAACCAGGAATCACAATCAATTTAAATTACAAGTTATGTACAGAATGTATTTAATATGAATATTGTAGTGACATATATTATTACCAATGTTCTATGTGTGTCAATTGTGTAGTGGTAAAATGAGGTAATACTGGTTTTGTTTTGTTCAAGCTCTGTTGGTATTTGTCATCATGACTTCAATAGTTTGTCTTTAGGGACCATTATTGTAGATGTTCACAGTTCCTGATTTTAAGACAAGTAAATTCCCCTCTGAATAGTATTTTTATAAAGTTATTTCAAGATGAGGGGACATAATGTTGAGCTCAGCTGGCCAATTCGCTTATCTGGCGTGATGGCGGCAGGAAAGGACTCCTCTGCTCGAATTCTCCTCTGGGCTCAGGAGACACCTCCCTGATAGCTAAAAAGACCAAGGAGTATGCTGTCCGACTCTGGATTCAGCAAATCTCTGACCAGGTGCTGCTCACTACCATCAAGACCACTGTCCCACAATTTCATGGAAATAAACACAGATACGTTGATTAGCAATGAATTCTGGCACAAATTCCGTTCTGCCTATGTTCCAGGCTTTTATTTTAGCAAAAATGTGAGCTAGCTTCAACGTACTGTCGCTTTATCAAGCTTATTTGAATTAGTGGTCTCGAACTAACGCTCCCAAGTGTGTATATCAGCGAGACTGGCCAATGAGCCACGTTTCGACAAGTGTTTGAAAAAAATGTTATCTTTTCCCGTCTCCCCCAACAACCAAGATAGTATTTATAGCCCGACCAATCGTGGTTAGGCTTTCATTTGTTGCGCTCCAATCAATTTGGAGTTTACATGGTAGGCTATTTATGTAACGTAAGGTTTTTTCAAACACGTTATAAAAAAAATTTTATGAGCAGAAATGATTTTATGCTGTCAGGCACCCCCAATATTTTATTTTTGGTATAATTTATTAATTCCTGGACTATTTGCGTAACGTTTTACATATTATTTGTCAGCAAACCCTAAGGAACCCAAAATTACTAATTTAAAGGAGCTACGTGGCTGCGTTCAAAATATGCAATTTCTTCTATCTCCTGTTTAGAAGATGTGCTGTCTGGGTACTGTTATGTGTTCAAACGTAAACCCATATAATGTTGTCTTTTCTAATAAGAGTCTGTTATGATTTATAAACCTAACTCTGGGAAAGGGTAGTGTATTTTATCACTGTCCGTCTGAAAAAAAATTAGTGCATGTAGACTTACACGCGTGATGGTAGTAATTGTGTATCGCGCGAAGCGGGTTTAGTGTTCGGCTTTCTGCCTCTCCCTTCTCTTTTTATCCCTTTAGTCCATCTGTTCGTTCGTTTTGGTAACGCAGTATAATTAATGTTAGGGTTAATTTAGGTCATTACGCAGTACGTCTCAATGCTTTTCCAAGAAATACAGCACACGTTTCATTGAAGAAGGCGGGTAATAATACAGTAAGCTTTACTATCAACGTGAAAGCGTTACAATTTGCAGACGAAGCAGAAAACAAGGGGGATTTCGAGTACATTCTTTGTGACAGCACTGTCATTTTACCATTGCTCTTCTCTTTATTAATTTTATTTGTTAGGCTTCATATTTACCTAATAATTTATATATGTGGATTAGAATATTTCATGACACTTCCCCTCTTAAAACAGACATTATATGTCAGTCCTTTATTCTATATTCACATAGAGAAATTTATTATTATTTCTGGGGTTTACGGTGATTCTCATCACACGGATGGCGGCTTAAAAAATCCGCTCCCAGATTTGTTTTTCCAGATATATATTCAATGCTAAAATTATATGGAGCCAGAAGCAAAGACCATCGGAGTAACCTAGAGTTCTCATGCTTAGCCTGTGCTAAAAACGATAAAGGTTTGTGGTCATTTTGCAACTTAAATGCCTTCCCATATAGATAAATATTGAATTTCTTTATTGCCCATATTACTGCAAGACATTCTTTTTCGCTAGTTGAGTAGTTGATTTCAGCTTTATTCAACTTTCTGCTAGCATATGCCACTGGGCTTAATTCCCCATCCAATGCATCTGATTTCTGTAGTAAAGTTGCACCTAGCCCAATATTACTTGCATCCGTCCTTACTATGAATTCTTGACTTAAGTCAGGTAATTTCAAAATGGGTTTACTTGTGAGCTTTTCCTTCAATTCTTGGTAAGTCATTTCACATTGTGGTGTCCATGTAATGCGATCTGGATGTCCTTTACGTGTCAATTCCGTTAAAGGTGCCACATATGGAATTAAAGTTTTTGATATACTTCTGGTAGAAACCACTAATGAGAAACAAAGGATCTCACGTCCTTCTTGGTTTGTGGTCTCGGGGCTTTCTTTAGTCTCTCTAAATTCTTTGGGTCAGGGGTCATGTTTCCCTGATAAACTGTGTGTCCCAAAAATTCCAATTCTTTACATCCAACGCAACATTTGGTTGGTCGGGCTGTTAAATTTGCCTCCCTAAGTCGATCAAACAGCATGTTCAGAGAGTCAATTTGTTCCTCAAATGTTTCTGTTGCTATAAGGATATCATCCATAAAATTTGTTATACAGGGATTATTCAGAGGATCCAATAATTTTCTCATCATTCTAGAGAAGACACTAGGCGCATTCTTCAATCCAAATGGCAATCTATTAAACTCATAGTGTCCTTCTGAGGTACTAAAAGCTAGGTATGGTCTAACCTCAGGCTTTACTGGAATCTGATAGTATCCTTTACTCAGATCCACTTTTGAGAAATATTTGGCTTTATTTAGTCTGGCAAACAGCTGATTTGTATCCGGCAATGGATCCACCTGTCCTTCTGTAATAGCATTCATTCTCCTGTAATCTATTCAGAGTCTATGTTCTCCAGAGGGCTTCCTTAAGAGTACAACACCGGAACTATACGAAGACTCACTGTGCGAAATAATTCCTTCCTTCAATAGATAGTCTATCTCTTCCTTCAAAGCTTTTTCCTTAGCAAACGGAATCGAATATGGTTTTTTCATACAGACAGGGTTGTGTGAGTCTATGAGTTTCATATCATATTCCAATAGGTTTGTATGCCCTGGTCGGTCTGTTAACACCTCTGCATGATTATTTAGAAACCTGTTTGCACTCTCTCTTTCTGAGTTTTCGTTAAATGGTGTACTGATTTTCACCTGTGCTGCTGTCTCACAGGGGTGTAATGGATATTCAAATGATGAAAGTGGTTCCTTTTTCATCTCCATGGCGATGGACAAGGTCAACAAGTGTGTCTCTTCCTGATGTTCTCTTTCCAAATATTTCTTAAGGAGATTCACATGATAGATTTTTTCTTTCCCCTTCTTATCTATCTTATAATTTGTTCTAGACACCTTCTCTAGAACTGTATATGGACCCTGCCATCCAATTTGTAACTTATTCTGACTCCCGGGCAAAAGAAGCAGTACCTTCTCTCCCACAGCCAAATTTCTGTCTTTCGCCTTCCTGTCATAATAGGCAGCATGTTTCTTCCTGGCTTGTTTCAAATTTTCATTGGCAAGTTTCCAGCCAGTTTTTAACCGAGTGGTCAGCTCATTCACATACTGGTATGAAGATGTAATGTTTTCCTCTGCCTTTTCATCAGTCCACGTTCTTAACAAAGCTACATATGGACCTTTAATTGTGTGGACCTATTTGTCCATGCACCGGTATGGTCTCTTCCACTTGAAGCTTTATAGTGATGATTTTTCCTCCCAGAATTATCATTCACAAAACGACCGCTACCAATTTTTCTTTTGGGGCTTTCTCCCCTCTTAAAATCTTGATGAGAGATTTCCTCTCTACATCTTCTTCCTCCAGTTTGTTTAAGTCCGATTGAGGGATTTTCGGCTTATCCTGGGGTAAGACATCTTTTTGCACTCTCCGCATAGTGGCCATTGTAAAACAGTTAAGTGAAGCTTGTCCGTGAAAAGGGGCTTCCCATTCCATTTGGTCCACTTTATCAAATCTATATTTCTTTTTATTGTCAGGCCTAATTTTGCCTCGTGGCGTGTCCAGGTCCTGATCCATGTTCCCACTTGTGGGTGTTCCCTCATGTGCTATGCTACACCTTTCTACAAAATTTTCAATGTCCCATCTGCTTTGGGCCAATAATAATTGTGAGCCACCTTTTGAATGATGGTACCTATTTTCTCATGGTCCCCATCTGGTTTCACATGTAGGCTCCTTATTAAGTCTGTCCTGTATCTTTTTGGAAGAACCAGCTGTCCGTGACCATTGGATCTAGCTCCAGTCTTCCTATACATCAACTTGTTTTTCATGTAAAAATCTCCCTTGCCTGGAGTTGTATGACAAGTTGACAATTTTCTGAAACAAGGCTTGAGTGTTTTATCCCCAGCCTGTGCCTTCCTCATCTCTTCTGGAGTGGTATCTAACATAATATCCTCCTCCTGTCTTGAGGTCGACCTGACCTGAAGGGTTGCCATATATACAGGTTTCCTTCTGCAACGGTCAGTGTCATGATTGTCCATCTGACAATTCTTACACCACCTTTTTCCTTGGTTGAAAGATTTTCTTTCATCATATTTCCTTTCATCGAATTGTGGGAATTTATTTTTATTGTCCTACCGTGGCCTATCAAATTGGTGCTTACCTTTATTTTGATCCTTAGGATCAAATTTATTAAAGTTCTGTGGTGCCCTGAAGTTGTCCACCTGTTTCTTTTTATTACCTGTTACCTCTGCTTGAGCTGCTTGATACCTTTCAGCAACATTTAGCAACTCACCCAGCCTCTCTGCACCTTGTTCCATGAGAAACTTTCTCAGGTCTGGAGCCATGGACTCTCTTAGTTGCTCTATAAGGACCATTTCCTTAAGATCTTGGGTTTTCCCCAGAGAAGTCCATTTCTCCAAGTATGTCTCTATTCGTGCAGAGAACTGGTGATAGGTTTCACCTGACAGTAGTTTAGCATTCCTAAATTTTTTCCTGTAAAACTCTGCATTCTTTTCATACCTTAACAAAGAGCCTGCTTTAGCATGTCATAATTTTCCTGATCACCTCTGCTCATTTTTGCAAAAACTTCATAAGCTGCCCCACGAAGTCCCTGAGATAACTTTAAGCTCCACCTTCTCTCTCTAACCCATACGTGGTAGCTAATAGTTCGTACCTATTTATATAGCTCTCAATATCATCGTCTTTCTCAACAAAATGATCTAAATGAAAGTTCATAGCTGAGATTGAGGCTCCTTGAGTAACCGTAGCATCAGAGGCAAAGGGGCTGGCACCATTTTCAGGAGCATGGCCTTGAAACTCAAACTCCCTTAGTCGTAACTCATGTTCCCTTTGTAATCTCTTCTCCTCCTTTTCTGCTTCCCTTTCTGCAGCTTGTCTTCTTTCCTCGGCTTCTCTTTCTGCAGCTAATCTTTTGTCTTCTCTTTCTGCCTCCAATTTCTTAGCCTCAGCCTCAATCTGCAACCTCTTAGTCTCAGCCTCAGCTTGCAACCTCTTAGTCTCAGCCTCAGCTTGCAACCTCTTAGTCTCTAACTTTCTTTCGGCTTCTTTTTCTAATCTTCTTTCTTCGCGTTCAATAAATTTGTCACATTCCGTTGTGACATAGGCAACCATAACTTGCCCATCTAATCCTAACTCTTTTGCAGTCTGAACCGCAGCAGATCGAAATTTGGCCAGGTCCGCCATTGTCTATCAGGTAACTTAATACAATGTCTAACCAACAATTCAATCTCTAATGGACAAAACAGGCACCGTGAGCTCAACCTTATTTAATTCCACCCAAGGATACCTTTTAATTCTTATATTCCCTGAAGTGAATTACCCCCAATATTTTTAATAGTTAAAGATTCAAAATCCCGAGAGCGAGACCCCAATATATGTGGTGAAGTGGGATGTTATAAATATTTATAAGGGACTTAGTGTACTGACTGAGATCAGCTGTGAAGGTATATATATATCTAATAAGAGTAGTATATTATATATAACCTTACTTGCTACCACATATCTATATATCTCAGTCAGAATTATTCTGGAATAGTGTGATGCTACGTTATGTGTCTAGGGTATGTGTATGGTGAAGTGTAAGTCACAACAACAGACAGATAAACAATTTAATTTAATCCACTACTCTTAACAACACTGTGACACTCACATACATATATCACTCTATGAGAATATCTTAAAGAAGTCACTAGTAACGTTTCAAATAACAATATGTATTCATTACTGGCATGAATGAATATGTGTCCTGATTCAACTACAAGGGAACCAGGAATCACAATCAATTTAAATTACAAGTTATGTACAGAATGTATTTAATATGAATATTGTAGTGACATATATTATTACCAATGTTCTATGTGTGTCAATTGTGTAGTGGTAAAATGAGGTAATACTGGTTTTGTTTTGTTCAAGCTCTGTTGGTATTTGTCATCATGACTTCAATAGTTTGTCTTTAGGGACCATTATTGTAGATGTTCACAGTTCCTGATTTTAAGACAAGTAAATTCCCCTCTGAATGTTGATTTTTATAAAGTTATTTCAAGATGAGGGGACATAATGTTGAGCTCAGCTGGCCAATTCGCTTATCTGGCGTGATGGCGGCAGGAAAGGACTCCTCTGCTCGAATTCTCCTCTGGGCTCAGGAGACACCTCCCTGATAGCTAAAAAGACCAAGGAGTATGCTGTCCGACTCTGGATTCAGCAAATCTCTGACCAGGTGCTGCTCACTACCATCAAGACCACTGTCCCACAATTTCATGGAAATAAACACAGATACGTTGATTAGCAATGAATTCTGGCACAAACTGGCACAAATTCCGTTCTGCCTATGTTCCAGGCTTTTATTTTAGCAAAAATGTGAGCTAGCTTCAACGTACTGTCGCTTTATCAAGCTTATTTGAATTAGTGGTCTCGAACTAACGCTCCCAAGTGTGTATATCAGCGAGACTGGCCAATGAGCCACGTTTCGACAAGTGTTTGAAAAAAATGTTATCTTTTCCCGTCTCCCCCAACAACCAAGATAGTATTTATAGCCCGACCAATCGTGGTTAGGCTTTCATTTGTTGCGCTCCAATCAATTTGGAGTTTACATGGTAGGCTATTTATGTAACGTAAGGTTTTTTCAAACACGTTATAAAAAAAAATTTTATGAGCAGCAGAAATGATTTTATGCTGTCAGGCACCCCCAATATTTTATTTTGGGTATAATTTATTAATTCCTGGACTATTTGCGTAACGTTTTACATATTATTTGTCAGCAAACCCTAAGGAACCCAAAAATACTAATTTAAAGGAGCTACGTGGCTGCGTTCAAAATATGCAATTTCTTCTATCTCCTGTTTAGAAGATGTGCTGTCTGGGTACTGTTATGTGTTCAAACGTAAACCCATATAATGTTGTCTTTTCTAATAAGAGTCTGTTATGATTTATAAACCTAACTCTGGGAAAGGGTAGTGTATTTTATCACTGTCCGTCTGAAAAAAAATTAGTGCATGTAGACTTACACGCGTGATGGTAGTAATTGTGTATCGCGCGAAGCGGGTTTAGTGTTCGGCTTTCTGCCTCTCCCTTCTCTTTTTATCCCTTTAGTCCATCTGTTCGTTCGTTTTGGTAACGCAGTATAATTAATGTTAGGGTTAATTTAGGTCATTACGCAGTACGTCTCAATGCTTTTCCAAGAAATACAGCACACGTTTCATTGAAGAAGGCGGGTAATAATACAGTAAGCTTTACTATCAACGTGAAAGCGTTACAATTTGCAGACGAAGCAGAAAACAAGGGGGATTTCGAGTACATTCTTTGTGACAGCACTGTTATTTTACCATTGCTCTTCTCTTTATTAATTTTATTTCTCCTTGCAATTTGTTCACTATTTTTAGGAGGGATTACAGAAAATCCTTCTCCATGTTTCTTCTCCTTCTATTATTTGCGTTTTTTTCAAGATGAGATCACGAGGGAGTTGGATCGCATCTGCTTTATGGTTCTTCTTTATGTGTTTAGAAGGGGGGGTGTAGGGAATTGGACAGTATTTTTCTAGATTAAGATTATAGAGGCTAGATCAGGATTTGCACCAGTGTCCTTTTTTTTAAAGATATTGCGTGGCCATTTACGCATTTTTCGGGAGTTAAATTAATTGTGGCCATTTTTGTTTCATTGCCACTAGAGGGCAGAGCTTATTCCCGTTTCTTTGTCTAAAACCCATGCACGTTACATCAGAACGATCTAAGGTTCTGATTGGCTGAGAGCTAACTGCAGTTGAAATGCAGAGCTCCCATTGGCTTTAGAACCACGCCGCGCATATGACGTCATGAAGTCGGCGCGTGGGGGCTTGAGAATAAATACGCCCGAACTTCATAAGTTCGGTCTCTAAAAATTAATTGCCAAAGCCGGGTGCCAGAGTCAAGTCGATTGCCTTCAGTTGGACATTCGAGATTTGGTAAGCATGAATTTTTGCGTGAGGACTTTATTTAATTTTTCTAAGCCTAGGCCGATCATTTAAGTTTCTTTGGGCAGTTTAAGTTTAATTTAATTCTCATCGCCAGAGCCATCAAATACGATCTTAGTGATAGACTTGAGAAACTTTATAGGTCCATTTAATTCCTTGTTGAAGGAATAGCGGCATGGTTTAAAAGTTGAGATATCACCGCTTTGTATTATTGCAAAGTCGGTCGGGAGAGAAACTCGCATCTCCTTGTTGAAGGAATAGTGGCATGGTTTAAAAGTTGAGATATCACCGCTTTGTATTATTGCAAAGTCGGTCGGGAGAGAAACTCGCATCTGCGAATCATATTTATTTACAGAATGACGGGAGTCTGTGTATTTGGGATTTTATTGAGAATGTATTGCTGCAAGTTATTTATATCATAGTACACATCTATCTGTGGACGGGAGTGAAAGAGGCGTAATTTGGAAGCACGTGGGCGCGTTGGTTACGGTATATTTATTGATACGATGTTCAGAGGGACGAGGGGGAAAGAAGCACGTGGTCATAAAATTGTAACCACGTGTTTGTAACTACTGAGATTTAATTGATAACCATTATGTATAACTTTTGACGGCATGTAGATGCTAGCGTAAACAGGGTTATAGGTTATTGATTGTGCTTTGTTATTCTGTGTATTCAGAAGATGGAGATGAAATTTATTTATGTTAAGGGAATAATATTTTATTTCAATTTTGAGGTGATTAATCATACGGATGGGAATTTTAGGAATTCCTAGAGAGGGCTAGTTTTATTTTGTATTAATCATTACGGCATTAGTGTCAGCGTAAGAAGTAGGCCACAGTACATCTGCCCAGATGGGCCAGTGAAAATATTGTTGTTGCTCGGAGTAAGTCCGGCAGAACAAGCGATCTGGGTTAGCCAATGTTTACTTTGTAGGCTCAGGTAGAGAAGGGAACAGGAGAGGAGCGGATGGTGTTGGCATGATTTTTTGTATGGAGGTGCATAATGTGTTGAAGAGTCAGGGAGGTGGTGTTATTAGAAATAGATTTATTACGTTTTGTTTAGCTGTTGTTTTGTTTCGTCTGAACAGCAGGTACCGGCTTTTTGTGGGGAAGAGCAGAATTTTTGATTCCTCAAAATTTCTCCCACGGCACAGTGGTGGCGTTCGCAGACACCCAAAGTCTCGCATGAATTGCCAGTGGTGGAAGGAGAGGAAGAAAATACGTTTTCCCAGCCAGGGGAAGACATTTTCCAGCGAATAGGATTTTTTTGTGGATAAATCCTGAGCTCTGACGCTCATTCGGTTACACACGCAGATTTGGCATGCTGCCCGCGTTGTGGTAATTTTATGTTCGCTTCTTCACGGCCATAATAAAGCCGACGGCCCAGTTATAGGTACTCGGGCAGGTAATTTCAGAGTGGTAGAAGTCAGCTACAGTTCCAGTCCAGAATCCAGTGGGGTTCTGTTAATCCTCAGTCATCAATTCCAGAGTTAGTGGAGAGAGAGAGGGTAAACATTCTCTCTACTGAAGTCAGCACAGATAGGCAGAGCTGATAGTTTTGGTGAATCATAGCAGAGGACCGCTGCTGAAGTTTAGAGGTGCAGTTAGTTGTGTTCAGGAGATTCCAGGATAGGCTGTGTAGAACCGAAGTCTGTGCAGAGATTGTGTAGACACTTCGTAGTCGTTCCAGCTATCAGTGGACTTAGAGTTAGAGTTAGAATTTAGAACAGCTAGTTTGGAGTGTAGGCGACATCAAGTGCAGTGTAGTTCATTTCAGTTAACCTTACCTTCTTTCTCCATACAGGTTGCAATTGTGGGAGAAGGGTTGGGGTTGATGCATTTTTAACTGTGCTTGATTTTGTTTCAGGTGTGCATCCTCGCACTTTATGTAGTTGACATGTATATGAGTTTGTTTATAGGTGTATAATAAACTTGTATAAATTGTAGCTGGCATCAGTCATTTCCTTTAGTACAGTAGCTATATGTTGTCTGTATCTTGGTGTTTGTGAAGCTTGATATAACCTTATCCCCTTAGGGTAGCTAGAGGTCGTTGACAACTATAGCACATCAGACGTCCGAAGTGGCGAGGAAAGAATCAACCTCGGTTCTTAACCTCGGAGCCAATAGTGTCAACTGTTCACATTTCACTATCATTTTCTTCAAAATCTAATTTTCCAGTCTTCCTTCTCACTAGTGGCTTGTCACTATATGTAGACAGTCTCTAGTCCTAAATCCATTTCGTGACAGTGATGGAAGATCAAATAAAGAAATCAAGACAAGACTTGAGATGGCCTCAGCTGCCATGACAAGGTTGAATGTGATCTGGAAAAGTAACATCAGTTTTCCTGTGAAGATCAAATTATACAAATCACTTGTATTATCTATTCTCTTGTATGGGTGTGAGGGCTGGACACTCACTGCAGATACGGAGCGAAGGATTCAGGCTTTCGAGCATAAATGTTATAGAAGAATTTTGCGCATTTGCTACAAAGAGCACAAAACAAATGTCTATGTTAGAGAGAAGATAAACACCTATGCAGGCCACCAAGAACCACTTTTGTCAATAGTGAAACGTCGAAAGCTTGCCTGGTTTGGGCATGTAACTCGTCATGACTCCCTTTCGAAAATGATCCTCCAGGGAACAGTCGAAGGTAAACGGAGAAGAGGAAGGCAAAGAAAATCCTGGGCTAATAACATCAAAGAATGGGCAGGACACGGTTTCTCCACACTTGTACGCATTGCTGAGAACAGAGAGCAGTGGAGCACTCTGTCTGCTGATGCTTCCACCATGGCACCCCTACGACCCATGACGGGTCCTTTTTGGCATGTCCATCTTCCTTCTCATTTCCATACATCTTACAGTGGCCATGAATCCAATGCACTTTTACTTTGTTGAATTTGTTTAGATCTCTACACCAATATGATTTTTTAAATGAGGAACAAACTCCACTGTGCTCTTAAAAGCATTCTTCATCTTCAAAGTAAAAAACAAAATAAACAACAAAAAAAACAAATAAAAACACTTAATTATACTTTTTGCCAACCTGAAAAATTCAGAGCGTGCAGCTAAGATAATTTTGTGGCTGTGAAACAAGGCTCCATCAACTACAAGAGTAATATCAGCATAGTCCTCTGTTTCCACTAGCTCTGCAAAATTCTCAGACAGGCTGCCCACATGATCAACTATTCCTATTGGTCCAGGTGACCTCAGGTGGTGATGATCACACATTTCTGGCCCTTCTACAGCTCACACAACACAAGCCATCAACAGCTGGAAGAAAAAAAAGGGGATCCCGTTACACGCCCATTGAGGCATATTGGGAATATGGTGTTAGGCCCATACTTTCTTGACCATCGGCACACTAGGAGTGATGTGGTCAGCATCACGCCGGCCACCTTAACCTTCCCAGAAGTTGCTCTGGTACCCAATTGGGGCTGGGTCGACCCAGGAGCCGTTTGTGGCCTAAAAAAATCCCCTCATCTGGGGATCGAACCATAGACCACTGAGCAAGGAAGCCAGTGCACTAACCACTATGCTACTGCGACTCCCTAGACAGCTGGATTATCAAAATATTAAAATGTACAATATGGTTCATGTCATTTTCAACTAAACATTAAAAAAAAAAAAAAAAAGATTAGGTTGCTGATGTTAAATGTAACACAAAACAAGAATTTTCAACTCAGATGTCAAGGTAGTCCTTTTGTAGGGCTATGAAATATGAGAATAACAAAAACAACAACCAGAAAGTTTCTGACTTTCACAAAAGGGTGCTTTAGCAGAATAGAATGCTTGAGCTGGTATGGCAATTACACTAACGTGGAACTGATGGAAAGAATCATACAAATACCAGTGAAACAATAGGTGAGAAAAAGATGCTAGCTTATTTCTATGGCTTGGGATCTACTAAATTTAATTAAAATCAATCTGATGCAAGTTTCAAAATACAATGATGATCTTTTATTTCAAATTTGAGGCTCATAACTCAAAAAAGGCTTAGTGAAATGAAATATAACATTAAGATCCAGTATGGCCACTTCCAAGGCAACCAACAGCATTATACCATCAAATGTTGTCCTACACATAACTTGTAAGTTATTCAAAGGCATTTTAATTGACATCCTGCAATTATTTATGAAAATAAAATTTTACTGTAGCTCTTCACCACAATAAACAAATGACACACTTGAGATGTTAAACCCTATTCAAGATTCTGAGTCAAGGGAGCATGTCTGCAAATAATTTTTACTTAAAACAATGTGAAACAACTCTGCCTAGACCGGTTCCAAGCCCGGCTGAAAAAGTGAAGAGGGACGGCATGCATGGAGGCCGTAAGGAGACAGCCCCTCCACCTTGCAAATGCACAACAGGCCCATCACCTGTTTACTTTAAAAACTGATTACAAGAAACAACAGAGAGAAAACCGGACTGATCATAAAGGCGATGAACTGGCACAGGTTACAGACTAACTTATGGATCATTAGGAGTATTAATGGGAAAGAAGTGGAGCTGGTGGAGGAGATGAGGAAAGCAAAATAAAAAATCCCAGCTCTGACAGAAACTAAAAAAAAAAGGGCAAGGAGTTATGGGTCTCAATGGCAACATGCTGCTCTACAGTGGAGTCCCCACAACCAAAAGAGAGCTAAAGGGGGTGTGGGTTGTATTGTGGCTAAAAACCAAACAGATAACATTAAGGATGAAACTTTGTCTTGGAGCACATTATGGTGCTGAATCTAAAAGAAAGAGAAACCATAGTCAATCTTGTCATTGTGTGTGGGTCAAATGAAGATGAGCGAGCAGATGAAATTATCCTTCTTGGAGATTTCAATGCCAGAGTTGGAAATGACCATACTAGATGGGGTGGAGTTATTGGAAGATATAGAGAAGATACACTGAATGACAATGAAAAGCGACTCCTTGGATTCTGCACTGAGCAAAACCTTGACATTACAAACACAAAGTTTCCCCATAAGCACATTTTGATACACCAGATATGAACCAACAAAGAATGAGAAATCAGTCATGGAATATGCCCATTGTTATTAAAAGCTGAAGTAATCTGTGACAGCACATGCCCTGTAGCTCCGGCGATGTCATGGATGGCACAGGCAGAGGCAACGATTAAGCAGGTGACCACAGTTGAAAAAATATTCAATGGGGAAAAATGGAGTACGTCAGATGAGAACTGGACTAACTACCAACAAGTCATCATCAGGCTTGGTAGAGAGTGCAGAACTTGGGCCAATGGGAGGGCAGAGCTGGAAATTGATTACTGTTGATCAGAACTGACATTACTGCACTCCGTGCAAACCCATCGGGGCTCAGTCTCCCTCAGCAAATGTCGAATGGTATGAATGCTAATTGTTTCTGATTGTATACATGCCTGATGCATCCTCTCATACGTCCATCACTGCTTGTCTTACGTTTGATGCCAAATCCCAGCAATCTTAGCCTTGATGATTCAACGACTGCAGTGTCATTCTCTAATAGGTGATCATTGCCTTCAGTATCTCTCCCTTATCCATATCCAATGCACCTTCTATCACTGCTGGTCTTACGTTTGATGCCAAATCTCAGCAATCTTAACCTTGATGATGCATCGACTGCAGTGTTATTCTCTAATAGGTGATCATTAATTGCCTTCAGTATCTCTCCCTTATCCATATCCAATGCACCTTCTATGGGTGCTCTTGAAGCTAGTCTGTCAGCTCTTTCATTGCTGCATACCCCTGCATGACCAGGATAGTAGATCCACACCAGTTCTTGAAGATTCAAGGCTTCTATGGAGGTTTTCCATTCATGCTGGAGCCATCCACTTTGGGCCTTCCGAAGCATGGATTGTGAGTCTGATACAATAACTGCCCTTGGTAACAAAGTCTCAGACAGCCACCTTAAGGCTGCAGTACTTGCCTCTACCTCCATTCTCATGCTGGAGGTTATCATGTAAGCCCCGCTATGTTCAGTGATAATTCTGCCCTTTACTCTAGCAGAGAAGCCCATCCCTTATTTCTCACCATGGATTACAAACCCATCAGTGTACATAATGGCATCAACATCCCCAGCACAATCATTTATCAGCTGATCAATTTCCAATGGACAGGGTATGGTTTTGAGTCGAGCCCTTCTCAATACGAACCTTGCTATCTTAAATGATGGCTGCCCGACAAGACTGGTGACTAAACCAGGGCACACAGATGGTGTCATAAATCTTGCTTTTATCTCTAGTGTTGCTGCCACTTTGACACATTCAGATGTTTGAATCACCTACCCTGTGTTGTTCTCATTGCAAAAAAAGGAGGGCGACAAGACACAAAAAACCGAAACAGGCCTTCAAATATCCTACAGGCCTTCAAGATCATAACAACCCCATACATACACCGCGTCAAAATGCCAGAAAAAGGACAGCTAGAACACCTTTTGTCCAACCACCTAAGTGGAATGAGACGATGGAGATAGCATGGGTTGAAAAGCAAAGGGCAACCAATGAATGGTGAAAAGCACAAAAGAGATATATGAGGTATAATGTACCGGTTAAAAAGAAGGAGGAATTAAAAAAACAAGCCAACAATAAATTTAAATGCTTGGCGAAGGAGGCCAAGAATACAGTATGGGAGGCCTTCGTGACACAGGTGGGCATGGAAAAAAACTCTACATAAATTCTGGTCCTTACACAGAAGAATGAATATGAAAATACAAGCCAATCCAGCCCCAACATTAAAAGCTTGACAGGAATAAGCCTAAAGATGGATCAAGAGATGGATGGGCTTTATTTGATTGATATTTGGCCCAAACAGATAAAGGCGACAAAGTTACCTGTATAAAAATTAAGGATCATGTTTTGGAGAATGACATAAGATGTGAGTTATATTTCAACATTTCTGAAGAAGACATTGCGCATGCATTAGAAACCTATAGAAACACAATGATGGTGTCCAGTATCAACATATTGATCAACTGCTGGATGACAGAGGAATTATGAAAGTTGTGAGGGATTTCAACATCAGCATACAGATTGCTGAGGTGCCAGAAGACTGGCTACATAGTTACCTTCGGCCTCTTCCTAAACCTGGTAAAGATCCCACACTGCTCAGCAGCTATCAAATCATCACAACTGCAGAATGTCTATCATAAATTACTTGAAAAGATAGTTGCAAGACAAGTAATGAGCCACCTTGAAAATGCACACATCCTTCGTGATACCCTGGGTTAGCTATAGGCCCATGAAAGCAACATGGGGAAATGCCGGAACATGTGCATAAGATGCGTACGAGGGATTCCAGGATAAACAAGAAACAGTTGCTATAGTAACTGACCTAGAGGATGCTTATAACAGTGTGAACTTTGAACGTTAATAAACTGTGTAATGGCTTGCAGTGTTAACTCTTGACTGTCTTAAATGAGAGATGAGTTGCATTTTGCTTGGGAACAAAGACATCAGAACCAATGCGCATTTGCCCGGGACTACCCCAAGGTTCTTCACTATCACCGTGCTGTTTAACATCTACACAGCAAAGTTAGATACCATTCAGCCAAATGGGCTGGCACGAACATTGACTTTTGCAGATGACATATTCATTTAGAGGACTGGTTCTGACCGACAGGAAATGGTCAACAGCATACACAGAACACTACATGAGGTGGTTAAATGGTGCGAGGACACAACAGAGCTCCAAGGTCAATCCCAACAATGCCTGTGTGCTGTGGTGCTCCTTGAACAACTCTATATGGGACCCAAGATGCATAAAAAGTGAGGAATGCAGTAAGCGACCCATAGCTTGACTGCTTGCGTCAGGGTCAGCGAACCAGAGCTGGCCAAGACCCTACTCCACTTCCACGTGGTGGTCCTGGAAACAGGCTGCATCACTGCAGTTTGGCTGAGGAGTAGGGATCGAAGAGGGAAGGCAAACCCGGCCCCAAAAAATGCAGTGTGGAAGTCGGATGTGTCGGCCGAAAGGCGCAAATACCGCAGCTTCGCTGTAAACGGACACAACGCAACCAACGTCCTTTTCAGGACGAACGAGGAAGAAGAAGAATGCAATCAGCGACTCATTCGTGGGTTATCATACAAGTACCTTCTTCTTCTTTGATCCGTAACCGCCAACCACCAAAGCAGTCAGCAGCCATCACGCCTGGTGGCGTCTTGTAGGGCAGCAACAAATTGATTCCACTTTGCTCGGTCGGCGGCCATCCTTCGTACAGTGCCCCAACTCTGGTTCATTCTTTGCATCTCAGCTTCCACAGTTCCCCGCCAAGTTGTTTTTGGTCGGCCTCTCTTTCGCTTTCCCTCGGGGATCCATAGCATAGCTGTTCTTGTGATGGTATCAGGGTCCCTTCTGAGGACGTGGCCAACCCAACTCCAGCGTCTGCCAGCTATGATGGTGTGCATGTCCTCCTGGTTACTCCGAATAAGTAGTTCTTGGTTGCTGATGGTGTTTGGCCAAAAGATTCGGAGAATTTTCCTTAGGCAGATTGTGTGGAAGGAGGACAGTTTCGACATTTCCTTCTCTGTTACTCTCCAACATTCCGCACCATAGAGAAGCACAGAACTCCGCCTATGCCGGTCCCAAGTCCGGATGAAAAAGGAGGAGGGGGACCTGCATGGAGGCCGTAAGGAGGCAGCCCCTCCACCATGCAAAAGCACAACAGGCCAATCACCTGTTTGTCTTAAACTATGATTACGAGCAATACAAGAGAGAAAACCGGACTGATTCTAAAGGCGACGAACTGGAACGGACTACGACTTATGGAACTTGGAACACAAGAAGTATAAATGGGAAGGAAGAGGAGCTGGTGGAAGAGATGAGGAAAGCAAAACTAGAAATCCTGGCTATAACGGAAATGAAGAAAAAGGGACAAGGAGTCATGGATCTAAATGGCAACACGTTGCTCTATAGTGGTGTACCCATATCTGAAAGAGCTAAAGGGGGCGTGGGTTGCATTGTGGCCCAAAATCAAAAAGATAGTATCAAGGGATGGAACTTTGTCTCGGAGCGCATTATGGTTGTAAAACTAAAAGAAGGAGAAACCATAGTCAACCTGGTCATAGTGTATGGGCCAAATGAGGATGAGAGAGCAGAGGTCAAGGAGGAATTCTTCAAGCTGCTTCAAAGGACAGTAGATGACTGCCTAGATGAAGTTGACGGTGTACTCTCCATAGAAAAAAAAAAAGCGAGTTGCGTGATACTGTGGTTTCCGGTGCGCCTTCTGGCCCAGTATCTATGACTTTAGCACCTGTTCAACGGGAGAGTGGGCTCATCCCTAATCTGTTTATGTTCCCAGTAGTAGACTATTCGCAAGCAGCCTGGGGGTGTCACTGCTCTGCGCGGACCTTGTCTACCGAGGCGGCGTCCGAGCTCGTATGGTGAATATATGGTTGTGTTATCTTCAAAATAGCCCTGTCTTTCCTGTCACGAAATGGATTTAGGACTAGAGACTGTCTACATATAGTGACAAGACAATAGTACGAAGAAAGACTGAAATGATAGATTCAGATAGAAATATAGTGCAAAATGTGAAAGTTGAGACCATTGGCTCCGAGGTGAGAACCGAGGTTGATTCTTTCCTCGCCACTTCGGACGTTTAAATTGCTATGGCCTCGAACCACCTCTAACTACCCTATGGGGATAAGGTTCAATTAAGATTCACAAACACCAAGGTACAGACAACATATAGCTACTGTACTAAAGGAAATGACTGATGCCAGCTACAATTTATACAAGTTTATTATACACCTATAAACAACAAACATATGCATGTCCCATACATCAAGTGCGAGGATGCACTCCTGAAACAAAATCAAGCACAGTTAAAAAAAATGCATCCACCCCAACCCTTCTCCCACAATTGCAACCTGTATGGAGAAAGAAGGTAAGGTTAACTGAAATGAACTACACTGCACTTGATGTCGCCTACACTCCAAACTAGCTGTTCTAAATTCTAACTCTAACTCTAAGTCCACTGATAGCTGGAACGACGGCGAAGTGGACTACACAATCTCTGCACAGACTTCGGTTCTACACAGCCTATCCTGGAATCTCCTGAACACAACTAACTGCACCTCTAAACTTCAGCAGCTGTCCTCTGCTATGATTCACCAAAACTAACAGTTCTGCCTATCTGTGCTGACTTCAGCAGAGAGAATGTTTACCCTCTCTCTCTCCACTAACTCTGGAATTGATGACTGAGGTTTAACAGAACCTCACTGGATTCTGGACTGGAACTGTAGCGGACTTCTACCACTCTGAAATTACCTGCCCGAGTACCTATAACTGGGCCGTCGGCTTTATTATGGCCGTGAAGAAACGAACATAAAAAATTACAACGCTGGCAGCCTGCCAAATCTGCGTGTGTAACGAGCGTCAGAGCTCAGGATTTATCCACAAAAAATCCTATTCGCTGGAAAATGTCTTCCCCTGGCTGGGAAAACGTATTTTCTTCCTCTCCTTCCACTACTGGCAACTAACGTAAAACCCTTGCGGTTCTGCGAATGCCCCAACTTTGCCGTGGGAGAAATTTTGTGGTCTCAAAATTCCGCTCTCATTCCCACAAAAAGCCGGCACCTGCTGTTTAGACAAAAGCAAAAACAACAGCTAAACAAAACGTTAATACTCTATTACAAATAACAATTAACTTCCTGACAAACCCTTAAGTCTTTAACACTTAAGTCTCCCCCGTCTATAATCAATACAGCTCCCCTACTCTCTCCCGTTATGCACCACCATACAAAATCATGCAAACAAAGTCCGCTCCCCCACTGAGCTCCCTTCTCTACCTGAGCCCACAAGGTAAACATTGGCTAACCCAGATCGCTTGTTCTGCCTGACTAACTCTGAGCGACAACAATATTTTCACTGGCCCGTCTGGGCAGACGTTCTGTGGCCTACTTCTTACGCTGACACTAATGCCGTAATGATTAATACAAAATAAACTAGCCCTCTCTAGGAATTCCTAAAATTCCCGTCAGTATGATTAATCACCTCAAAATTGAAATAAAATATTATTCCCTTACCATAAATAAATTTCATCTCCATCTTCTGAATACACAGAATAACAAAGCACAATCAATAACCTATAACCCTGTTTACGCGAGCATCTACATGCCGTCAAAAGTTATACATAATGGTTATCAATTAAATCTCAGTAGTTACAAACACGTGGTTACAATTTTTTGACCACGTGCTTCTCTCCCCTTCGTCCCTCTGAACATCGTATCAATAAAGATACCGTAACCACGCGCTCACGTGCTTCAATTAATACCTCTATCACTTCCGTCCACAGATATATGCGTAACTATATAAATAGCGAGCATCAATACTCTCACTAAAATCACAAATGAAAATACACATTACACACGCTCCCGACTATACTCTCACTAAAATCACAAATGAAAGTACACATGATTCGCAGATGCGAGTTTCTCTCCCGACCGACTTTGCAATAATACAAAGCGGTGATATCTCAACATTTAAACCATGCCGCTATTCTTTCAACAAGGAATGAAATGGACCTATAAATTTTCAAGTCTATCACTAAGATCGTATTTGATGGCTCTGGCTTTAAGAATTAACATTAAACTTAAACTGCCCAAAGAAACTTAAATGATCGGCTAGGACTAGAAAAATTAAATAAAGTCCTCACGCAAAATTCATGCTTACCAAATCTCGAATGTCCAACTGAAGGCAATCGACAATATGCTTCTGGCACCCGGCTTTGGCAATTTTTCATTAAAAGAGAAAGAGGCTATGAAATATAGGCCTTTTTATAATCAAGACCCCCACGCGCCGACTTCATGACGTCATATGCGCGGCGTGGTTCTAAAGCCAATCGGAGCTCTGCATTTCAACTGCAGTTATCTCTCAGCCAATCAGAACCTTAGATCTTTCTGATGCAACCAGTTTCTGCTAGACAAAGAACCGGGAATTGGTCCTAGCCCTATACTGCGGAAATGAAGCAAAAATGGCCGCAAATAATTTAACTCCCGAAAAATGCGTATATGGCCACGCAATATCTTTAAAAAAAGACAATCTGGTGCCAATCCTGATCTAGCATCTATAATCTTAATCTAGAATAATACTTTCTAATTCCCTACACCCCCATTCTAAACACATAAAGAAGAACCATAAAGCAGATGAGATCAAACTCCCTCGTGATCTCATCTTGAAAAAAACGTAAATAATAGAAGGAGAAGAAACATGGAGAAGGATTTATCTGTAATCCCTCCAAAAATATAGTGAACAAATTGCAAGGAGAAAAAGACATGGGCCATTTGAAAGACAGAATCTCAGTACTTTCGTCACATTTCCCATGGCTTTTCTGCCATCCTGCAACTTTGAGTTAGGGAGTTCTGAGCTCCAGTCTCTTTCCCAGGCATTTTATCCTGGCCTGGCACGCATACAGAGGACCCCACTTCTGGTTCTAAGTTAGCAGTTGGGGATAGGTGGGGTAGCACACTGTGCATTCCCCGTCATCCAGGGGGCTCTCCAACTATGCAGAGCTTGCACAATGCTGTGCTCTGGTTCTGGGCTCTCCCAAGGAATCCTCACGTCCTGCACAGAGCCACTTCCAGATACCCACCACCTGCCAACCCTCCATTGTAGAAATCTCCTGCATGCGGCCATCCAGTCAAGAGCCAGTATTAAGTCTGGTGCCCAAGTGATCCCCCCAAGCTCAGTGTGCAATGCTGGGTTCTCATCATGCTGCAACACAGGGGGGATTGTGATGCTCAGCCATCTCTCTCAACTCTGCACCGATAAGTGACATCGGGGACTTAACTGTGCCTCAGTACTGGGAGGCCCCGCTTCCGGGTACACCACACACAGCCAATTGAGGCAACGGTCGCCGTGGGCGTTAGATGAAGTTATCATGCTCGGAGATTTTAATGCCAGAGTTGGAAATGACCATGCTAGATGGGGTGGAGTTATCGGAAGATATGGAGAAGATACTCTCAATGACAATGGAAAGCGACTCCTTAGATTCTGCAGTGAGCAGAATCTGATCATTACAAACACAAAGTTCCCCCATAAGCGCATACATGCATACACTAGATGTGAACCAACCAAGAATGAGAAGTCAGTGATCGACTATGCCATTGTTCGGAGAAGCTCATTCAGATATGTCCGAGATGCAAGAGTCTGGAGGGGGCCAGAGATTGGAAGTGATCACTGCTAACAATCAAACGAACAACTGAAAGAGTTGCTCAGCCTAGGAACTGCCCAACATCACGCAAGAAACCAAGTAAACGAGCAGGAGAAATGAGCATTAGGACCTACAAGCTGAGAGAGCCAGAAATTAAGACCAGATATCAGGGGCTTATTGCTACAGCAGTAAGCAACACAGAAGAACGACCTGATGACTTGGAAACCCTCTGGAATAAATTCAAGGATATCATAAAGACAGCTGCTGCAGAAGCATGCGGTGAAGTCCGACTTGGGTACCAGAGAAAGAGGACACCTTGGTGGACAGAGGAAGTCAAAGAGAAAATAAGAGAGAAGAAAATGGCATGGAAACAATACTTAGGAGCTAAAAACACAACAGGACAAATGGAAAAATATAGAGAATATGTGACACTCAGAACAGAAGCAAAGAACAAAGTGCTAGCAGCAAAACAGAAGTCCTGGGAAGAATTTGGAGAAAAGCTAGAAAAAGATGCACAAGAAAACCAGAAATTGTTCTATAAGACCCTAAAGAACATGAGGAAGGAAAAACAATGCCCTCTCAAATTTATAAAGGACAAGCAAGGCAAATTGCTTACTGCCCCGAAGGAAGTAATGGAAAGATGGAAAGAATATTTCTCAGAACTCCTGGATGGTGAGCATGGTGAAGCATCGGAAATGATAACCACTAGCACAGAAGAGAAAACCAATGATGGTGAAGATGACATAAAGATGGAAGAACTGAGGGCAGCACTAGAGAAAATCAAGATGGGCAAAGCAGCAAGGCATGATGGTATAACACCAGAAATGGTTAAGTACATGGGAGCATCAGGCGACCTATTACTCTTAAAGGTCCTACAGGCAGCATGGTGCAACAAGACCATACCAAAGGATTGGGAGATTGCCATCATAACACCAATTTTCAAAAAGGGTGACAATCAACAATGTGGAAACCATAGAGGCATATCCCTTCTCAGTGTCCCTGGTAAAATCTACTCTAGAATCCTAGAGCAGAGACTCCGACGCCTAGCTGAGCCACAATTGGATGAGGTCCAATGCGGATTCCGAGCAAACCGAAGTACTCAAGACCTAATCTTCACACTCAGACAGCTGAGTGAAAAGGCCCTTGAGTATAAGAGTGAGATCCATCTTTGTTTCATAGATCTGGAAAAGGCGTTTGACAGGGTCCCCTGGAGCAAACTTTGGGACTGTTTGGCAAGGAAGAATATTCCAGCACCTCTGATTCATGCTATACAGAGCTTCTACAAGCCTTGCAGAAATTATGTGAGGACAGCAAACCATAAGTCAGAAGAGTTCAGGACCACCACTGGTGTAAGACAAGGTGATATCCTATCACCTTACCTCTTCATACTCCTTATGGACGATGTCATCAAGGCATGTAAGGAGAGAACAAGAAAGTATTCAGTGGGGTACTGGAAGATGAGACAGGTCTATATTTCGGAGCTGGCATTTGCTGATGATGTTGCCCTGATTGCTAAATCAGAGGCACATCTCCAATCCAACCTGCAAGTCTGGAAGGAAGAGCTGGAGAAGAGAGGGATGGTCATAAGCAGCTCTAAAACAAAATCTATGGTGATATCACGAGAAGAAAGAAAACATCAGATTAAGTTGGGAGAACAGGTCCTGGAGCAGGTCGACCACTTTAAATATCTTGGAGCTATTATAGACCGAAAGAGAGGCATCAAAGAAGAGTTGGCCACTCGAAAAGCAGCGGCTGGGAGACTTTTTCAGGCCATAAATCGTGGATTCCTCAGCAAGAAAGAGGTTGGTAAGAAACGAAGATGGCTGTACACCGCTCCACCTATGTCCCAGTCTTGACATATGGATGCGAGTCGTGGGCAATGACTCATCATCATCATCAGTTGCCATCTCCACAACGAAGGTTGGCTGTAATGGATCTCCAACGTCTTCTGTCTCTTGTCTTGGTGGTACACTCTGATAGACTCTTTCCCGTCCATCTCTTGATGTTATCTTCCCACTTATAGCGCTGTCTTCCCCTTGCATGTTTGCCTTCAACTCTCCCTTCTGTTATGGTCTTCTGCAAGGTGTTATGCCTTTTTATGTGGCCAAAGTATTTTAGCTGCCGAACTTTGACCTCTCTCATTAGTTCTCTTTTCATACCTAGATTTTCTAGGACCTCCTTATTTGTTTTCATCTCTTTCCATGAGATATGCCCCATTCTTCTATATATCCACATTTCAAGAGCCTCAATTCTTTCTTCCAAATGCTTATTCATCGTCCATGTTTCTGCACCATACAGAAATGCAGAATATATATAACACTTTATGATTCTCAGTTTTAATTTATGAGATAACTGTTTGGATGTCAGTATAAGTTTCATGTTGTTGAATGTAGCTTTGGCCATTCCTATTCTCTTCTTGATTTCTGTTTCACATCTGCCATCTTCTGTTATTATATGACCAAGATATACGTAGCTCTTGACTTGTTCCAGGATTTTCCCATTTACGCTTATCTTTAATGTGGGTTTATCATCTGTTTTGCTAATTACTACAACCCACAAAAGCCATATCCAAACCTCAGAAATGAGGTATCTGAGGAAAGTGGTTGAAGTAACAAGAAGAGACATGGTCCGCAACCAGACGATCCGTCAAGGCCTAAAATCCCATCCGCTGCAGACCCAAATAGAACAGTCCCAACTAAGATGGTTTGGCCATGTCTGCAGAATGGGAGAAGATCGGCTACCACGACAAGCATGGGAAACAAAGAGCCAGGGATCCAGACCTCCAGGACGACCCAGTCCGCTGGGAGGACAACATTAGACAATCTTTGAAGGACCGAGGACTAGAATGGAACCAGGCCAGGAAGAAGACAGCTGATAGAATAGTCTGGCGCTCTCTCTTCCAAACCTCTACACCTCACGGTAGAAGGGGAACGACTAAGTAAGTAAGAGAAGCACAGAAAGTACACAGCTCTCATATAGTCATAATTTGGTGTTTGTGCTGTACTGGGAAAACTTCCAAATGTTGTTGAGAATAGCAAAGGCTGTTCTCGCTTTATTCATTCTGCTGTTAATGTCCTTGCTTGTTCCGCCGTCAGGTGTTACTATGCATCCTTGGTAAGTAAATGTGTCTGTCTGTTCTAACTTCTGGTTCCTTACTGTTATTGGCTCAGGATTGCCCACATTTAGTGTAATGACCTCTGTCTTCTTCAGATTGATGTTCAGGCCAACCTGCTGGCCATACTTATTCAGTCTATCGGTTTTTTTTCTCTTGAATGTGTTGATGTGAATTCGCGAGTAGTGCAATGTCATCTGCATATTCCAGGTCTTCCAGTGTAGAAAACGTTGTCCATCTAATTCCTCTTGGACTGTGTGGTGAAGTGGGATGTTATAAATATTTATAGGGGACTTAGTGTACTGACTGAGATCAGCTGTGAAGGTATCTATATCTATTAAGAGTAGTGTATTATAGATAACCTTACTTGCTACCACATATCTATATATCTCAGTCAGAATTATTCTGGAATAGTGTGATGCTACGTTATGTGTCTAGGGTATGTGTATGATGAAGTGTAAGTCACAACAACAGACAGATAAACAATTTAATTTAATCCACTACTCTTAACAACACTGTGACACTCACATACATATAACACTCTATGAGAATATCTTAAAGAAGACACTCGTAACTTTTCAAATAACAATATGTATTCATTACTGGCATGAATGAATATGTGTCCTGATTCAACTACAAGGGAACCAGGAATCACAATCAATTTAAATTACAAGTTATGTACAGAATGTATTTAATATGAATATTTGAGTGACATATATTATTACAAATGTTCTATGTGTGTCAGTTGTGTAGTAGTAAAATGAGGTAATACTGGTTTTGTTTTGTTCAAGCTCTGTTGGTATTTGTCATCATGACTTCAATAGTTTGTCTTTAGGGACTAGTATTGGAGATGTTCACAGTTCCTGATTTTAAGACAAGTAAATTCCCCTCTTAATGTTAATTTTACAAAGTCAGTTCAAGATGAGGGGACATAATGTTGAGCTCAGCTGGCCAAGTTAGCTTATCTGGCGTGATGGCGGCAGGAAAGGACTCCTCTGCTCGAATTCTCCTCTGGGCTCTGGAGACACCTCACTGATAGCTAAAAGGACCAAGGAGTATGCTGTCCGACACTGGATTCAGCAAAGCTCTGACCAGGTGCTGCTCAGTACCATCAAGACCACTGTCCCTTAAATCAAGAAGGATGTACCTTCTACTTCATAACTAACTTAAACTCTCTTGTTACACTGATCACAACACAGCACAAACATTGAGTTCAGAGCATTAGGCCAAATGTCAGCTTCATTTGAAATACTTTATTCCAGTATTACCCTTCTTAATGGTTACTACGCCTCTGCAATTCCAGCATTATTTCTTTCTATTCAATCATCCAGGTGTCAGTGTACTGTTTGGCCATTCCATGCCGTTTGACTTTTCTCCGACACCCTCTGTTCAGGCTGGAGCATTACAGGCTTTACCTCACGTTTGCCACTGAACTACACATATATATACAGGCATAAATCAACAATTCACATTCAATTTTCATTAAAAGATATTGAATGGTTCAAGCTTACCACAATTCATACGAATAAACACAGATACGTTGATAAGCAATGAATTCTGGCACAAACTGGCACAAATTCCCATCTGCTTATCTTCCAGGCTTTTATTGAGCCAAATATAAGCTGGCTTCAACGCACTGATGCTTTATCAAACTTATTTAAACAAGTGGTTTCGAACTAACGCTCCCAAGTGTGTATATCAGCGAGTCTGACCAATGAGCCCCGTTTCGACAAGTGTTTGAAAAAATGTTACCTTTCCCCGTCTCCCCTAACAACCAAGATAGTATTTATAGCCCGACCAATCGTGGTTAGGCTTTCATTTGTTGCGCTCCAATCAATTTGGAGTTTACATGGTAGGCTATTTCTGTAACGTAAATTTTTTTTCAAACACGTTAAAAAAAAATCTTATGAGCAGAAATGATTTTATGCTGTCAGGCACCCCCAATATTTTATTTTGGGTATAATTTATTAATTCCTGGACTATTTGCGTAACGTTTTACATATTCTTTGTCAGCAAGCCCTAAGGAACCCAAAAATACAAATTTAAAGGAGCTACGTGGCTGCGTTCAAAATATGCAATTTCTTCTACCTCCTGTTTCGAAGATGTGCTGTCTGGGTACTGTTATGTTTTCAAACGTAAACCCATCTATTGTTATCTTTCCTAATAAGCGTTTTTTATGATTTATAAACCTAACTCTGGGAAAGGGTAGTGTATTTTATCACTGTCCGTCTGAAAAAAAATTAGTGCATGTAGACTTACACGCGTGATGGCAGCATTTGTGTATCGCGCGACGCGTGTTGCATGCGTTCCTGATTTCAGCCCTCCCCTCTCTCTTTATCCTTTTGTCCATCTGTTCGTTCGTTTTGGTAACGTAATATAATTAATGTTAGGATTAATTTAGGTCATTACGCAGGGCCTCTCAATGTTTTTCTTAGAAATGCAGCACACGTTTCATTGAAGAAAGCGGGTAATAATACAGTAAGCTTTTATATCAACGTGAAAGCATTACAATTTGCAGACGTAGCAGAAAACAAGGGGGATTTCGAGTACATTCTTTGTGACAGCACTGTTATTTTCCCATTGCTCTTCTCTTTATTAATTTTATTTGTTAGGCTTTATATTTACCTAATAATTTATATATGTGGATTAGAATATTTCACGACACCTCCCCTCTTAAAACAGACATTATATGTCAGTCCTTTATTCTATATACACATAGATAAATGTAAGTCAACTTGACTTTACTCTGCTATGGTGCTATCATGGTTTTATGTAGTTGGGTCCATTCAGAGTAGGCACTACTCATGAAATCTGCCTCAGACTTCTACATCCAATAATATATTTCGGTTATGTTACTGAACAGCTGCAAGTGTGAGTGCTTGTCTTAATGCTGCTTCGCAACCCGTATTCACCATTTCTCTTCTCTGAGTCTGCACAATGACATGTCCAGAGAACATTATATTTCCCTCAAAATGTAAGTTATGAGGAGATAACATATACCTGGTGATAGCAGAGTTTTAGTAGTGGATCCCATAATCTTCTTATTATCCTGTATGAAACATTCGGAATATCCTCAATCAAAGAGGCAACTCAGGGATTCATTACGTTCCTCCAAAATGTTTACATCCAACAATTTTGTCTGATCTCAGGTTTTACTGGAATCTGATATTATCCTTTACTCAGATCCACCCTTGAGAAATATTTAGCCTTATTTAACTGGCAACCAGCTGATTTGTATCCGGCAATGGATCCACCTGTCCTTCTGTAATAGCATTCAGTCTCCTGTAATCTATACAGAGTCTATGTTCTCCAGAGGGCTTCCTTAAGAGTACCACCCCGGAACTATACGAAGACTCACTGTGCGAAATAATTCCTTCCTTCAACAGATAGTCTATCTCTTCCTTCAAAGCTTCTTCCTTAGCAAACGGAATCGAATATGGTTTCATACAGACAGGTGTGGAGTCTATGAGTTTCATATCATATTCCAATAGGTTTGTATGCCCTGGTCGGTCTGTTAACACCTCTGCATGATTATTTAGAACCTGTTGCACTCTCTCTTTCTGAGTTTTCGTTAAATGTGTACTGATTTTCACCTGTGCTGCTGTCTCACAGGGGTGTAATGGATATTCAAATGATGAAAGTGGTTCCTTTTTCATCTCCATGGCGATGGACAAGGTCAACAAGTGTGTCTCTTCCTGATGTTCTCTTTCCAAATATTTCTTCAGGAGATTCACATGATAGATTTTTTCTTTCCCCTTCTTATCTATCTTATAATTTGTTCTAGACACCTTCTCTAGAACTGTATATGGACCCTGCCATCCAATTTGTAACTTATTCTGACTCCCGGGCAAAAGAAGCAGTACTTTCTCTCCCACAGCCAAATTTCTGTCTTTCGCCTTCCTGTTATAATAGGCAGCATGTTTCTTCCTGGCTTGTTTCAAATTTTCATTGGCAAGTTTCCAGCCAGTTTTCAACCGAGTGGTCAGCTCATTCACATATTGGTATGAAGATGTAATGTTTTCCTCTGCCTTTTCATCAGTCCACGTTCTTAACAAAGCTACATATGGACCTTTAATTGTGTGGACCTATTTGTCCATGCACCGGTATGGTCTCTTCCACTCGAAGCTTTATAGTGATGATTTTTCCTCCCAGAATTATCATTCACAAAACGACCGCTACCAATTTTTCTTTTGGGGCTTTCTCCCCTCTTAAAATTCTTGATGAGAGATTTCCTCCATACATCCTCTTCCTCCAGTTGGTTTAAGTCCGATTGAGGGATTTTCGGCTTATCCTGGGGTAAGACATCTTTTTGCACTCTCCGCATAGTGGCCATTGTAAAACAGTTAAGTGAAGCTTGTCCGTGAAAAGGGGCTTCCCATTCCATTTGGTCCACTTTATCAAATTTATATCTCTTTTTATTATCAGGCCTAATTTTGCCCCGGGGCGTGTCCAGGTCCTGATCCATGTTCCCACTTGTGGGTGTTCCCTCATGTGCTATGCTACACCTTTCTACAAAATTCTCAATGTCCCATCTTGCTTTGGGCCAATAATAATTGTGAGCCACCTTTTGAATGATGGTACCTATTTTCTCATGGTCCCCATCTGGTTTCACATGTAGGCTCCTTATTAATTCTGTCCTGTATCTTTTTGGAAGAACCAGCTGTCCGTGACCATGGGATCTAGTTCCAGTCTTCCTATACATCAACTTGTTTTTCATGTAAAAATCTCCCTTGCCTGGAGTTGTATGACAAGTTGACAATTTTCTGAAACAAGGCTTGAGTGTTTTATCCCCAGCCTGTGCCTTCCTCATCTCTTCTGGAGTGGTATCTAACATAATATCCTCCTCCTGTCTTGAGGTCGACCTGACCTGAAGGGTTGCCATATACACAGGTTTCCTTCTGCAACGGTCAGTGTCATGATTGTCCATCTGACAATTCTTACACCACCTTTTTCCTTGGTTGAAAGATTTTCTTTCATCATATTTCCTTTCATCGAATTGTGGGAATTTATTTTTATTTTCATACCGTGGCCTATCAAATTGGTGCTTACCTTTATTTTGATCCCTAGGATCAAATTTATTAAAGTTCTGTGGTGCCCTAAAGTTGTCCACCTGTTTCTTTTTATTACCTGTTACCTCTGCTTGAGCTGCTTGATACCTTTCAGCAACATTTAGCAACTCATCCAGCCTCTCTGCACCTTGTTCCATGAGAAACTTTCTCAGGTCTGGAGCCATGGACTCTCTTAATTGCTCTATAAGGACCATTTCCTTAAGATCTTGGGTTTTCCCCAGAGAAGTCCATTTCTCCAAGTATGTCTCTATTCGTGCAGAGAACTGGTGATAGGTTTCACCTGACAGTAGTTTAGCATTCCTAAATTTTTTTCTGTAAAACTCTGCATTCTTTTCATACCTTAACAAAAGAGCCTGCTTTAGCATGTCATAATTTTCCTGATCACCTCTGCTCATTTTTGCAAAAACTTCATAAGCTGCCCCACGAAGTCCCTGAGATAACTTTAAGCTCCACCTTTCTCTCTCTAACCCATACGTGGTAGCTAATAGTTCGTACCTATTTAGGTAGCTCTCTATATCATCGTCTTTCTCAACAAAATGATCTAAATGAAAATTCATAGCTGAGGTTGAGGCTCCTTGAGTAACCGTAGCATCAGAGGCAAAGGGACTGGCACCATTTTCAGGAGCATGGCCTTGAAACTCAAACTCCCTTAGTCGTAATTCATGTTCCCTTTGTAATCTTTTCTCCTCCTTTTCTGCTTCCCTCTCTGCAGCTAATCTCCTCTCTTCCCTTTCTGCAGCTAATTTCTTCTCTTCTGCAGCTAATCTTTTGTCTTCTCTTTCTGCCTCCAATTTCTTAGCCTCAGCCTCAATCTGCAACCTCTTAGTCTCAGCCTCAGCTTCAAACTGTAACTTCTTAATTTCCTTGTCAGCCTCTAACTTTCTTTCGGCTTCAAACCTTCTTTCTTCACGTTCAATAAATTTGTCACATTCCGTCGTGACATAGGCAACCATAACTTGCCCATCTAATCCTAACTCTTTTGCAGTCTGAACCGCAGCAGATCGAAATTTGGCCAGGTCCGCCATTGTCTATTATGTAAATTTATACAATGTCTAACCAACAATTCAATCTCTAATGGACAACACAGGCACCGTGAGCTCAACCTTATTTAATTCCACCCAAGGATACCTTTTAATTCTTATATTCCCTGAAGTGAATTACCCCCAATATTTTTAATAGGGAAAGATTCAAAATCCCGGACGAGCCCCCAATATATGTGGTGAAGTGGGATGTTATAAATATTTATAGGGGACTTAGTGTACTGACTGAGATCAGCTGTGAAGGTATCTATATCTATTAAGAGTAGTGTATTATAGATAACCTTACTTGCTACCACATATCTATATATCTCAGTCAGAATTATTCTGGAATAGTGTGATGCTACGTTATGTGTCTAGGGTATGTGTATGATGAAGTGTAAGTCACAACAACAGACAGATAAACAATTTAATTTAATCCACTACTCTTAACAACACTGTGACACTCACATACATATAACACTCTATGAGAATATCTTAAAGAAGACACTCGTAACTTTTCAAATAACAATATGTATTCATTACTGGCATGAATGAATATGTGTCCTGATTCAACTACAAGGGAACCAGGAATCACAATCAATTTAAATTACAAGTTATGTACAGAATGTATTTAATATGAATATTGTAGTGACATATATTATTACAAATGTTCTATGTGTGTCAGTTGTGTAGTAGTAAAATGAGGTAATACTGGTTTTGTTTTGTTCAAGCTCTGTTGGT
Organism: Oreohelix idahoensis; assembly: GCA_024509875.1. Taxonomy (NCBI): domain Eukaryota; kingdom Metazoa; phylum Mollusca; class Gastropoda; order Stylommatophora; family Oreohelicidae; genus Oreohelix; species Oreohelix idahoensis. Next base: position 112,238 of record JAMPIV010003956.1, on the reverse strand, counting down.
ATTTGTCATCATGACTTCAATAGTTTGTCTTTAGGGACTAGTATTGGAGATGTTCACAGTTCCTGATTTTAAGACAAGTAAATTCCCCTCTTAATGTTAATTTTACAAAGTCAGTTCAAGATGAGGGGACATAATGTTGAGCTCAGCTGGCCAAGTTAGCTTATCTGGCGTGATGGCGGCAGGAAAGGACTCCTCTGCTCGAATTCTCCTCTGGGCTCTGGAGACACCTCACTGATAGCTAAAAGGACCAAGGAGTATGCTGTCCGACACTGGATTCAGCAAAGCTCTGACCAGGTGCTGCTCAGTACCATCAAGACCACTGTCCCACAATCAAGAAGGATGTACCTTCTACTTCATAACTAACTTAAACTCTCTTGTTACACTGATCACAACACAGCACAAACATTGAGTTCAGAGCATTAGGCCAACTGTCAGCTTCATTTGAAATACTTTATTCCAGTATTACCCTTCTTAATGGTTACTACGCCTCTGCAATTCCAGCATTATTTCTTTCTATTCAATCATCCAGGTGTCAGTGTACTGTTTGGCCATTCCATGCCGTTTGACTTTTCTCCGACACCCTCTGTTCAGGCTGGAGCATTACAGGCTTTACCTCACGTTTGCCACTGAACTACACATATATATACAGGCATAAATCAACAATTCACATTCAATTTTCATTAAAAGATATTGAATGGTTCAAGCTTACCACAATTCATACGAATAAACACAGATACGTTGATTAGCAATGAATTCTGGCACAAACTGGCACAAATTCCCATCTGCTTATCTTCCAGGCTTTTATTGAGCCAAATATAAGCTGGCTTCAACGCACTGATGCTTTATCAAACTTATTTAAACAAGTGGTTTCGAACTAACGCTCCCAAGTGTGTATATCAGCGAGTCTGACCAATGAGCCCCGTTTCGACAAGTGTTTGAAAAAATGTTACCTTTCCCCGTCTCCCCTAACAACCAAGATAGTATTTATAGCCCGACCAATCGTGGTTAGGCTTTCATTTGTTGCGCTCCAATCAATTTGGAGTTTACATGGTAGGCTATTTCTGTAACGTAAATTTTTTTCAAACACGTTAAAAAAAAATCTTATGCGCAGAAATGATTTTATGCTGTCAGGCACCCCCAATATTTTATTTTGGGTATAATTTATTAATTCCTGGACTATTTGCGTAACGTTTTACATATTATTTGTCAGCAAGCCCTAAGGAACCCAAAAATACTAATTTAAAGGAGCTACGTGGCTGCGTTCAAAATATGCAATTTCTTCTACCTCCTGTTTCGAAGATGTGCTGTCTGGGTACTGTTATGTTTTCAAACGTAAACCCATCTATTGTTATCTTTCCTAATAAGCGTTTTTTTATGATTTTAAAACCTAACTCTGGGAAAGGGTAGTGTATTTTATCACTGTCCGTCTGAAAAAAAATTAGTGCATGTAGACTTACACGCGTGATGGCAGCATTTGTGTATCGCGCGACGCGTGTTGCATGCGTTCCTGATTTTCAGCCCTCCCCTCTCTCTTTATCCTTTTGTCCATCTGTTCGTTCGTTTTGGTAACGTAATATAATTAATGTTAGGATTAATTTAGGTCATTACGCAGGGCCTCTCAATGCTTTTCCAAGAAATACAGCACACGTTTCATTGAAGAAAGCGGGTAATAATACAGTAAGCTTTTATATCAACGTGAAAGCATTACAATTTGCAGACGTAGCAGAAAACAAGGGGGATTTCGAGTACATTCTTTGTGACAGCACTGTTATTTTTCCATTGCTCTTCTCTTTATTAATTTTATTTGTTAGGCTTTATATTTACCTAATAATTTATATATGTGGATTAGAATATTTCACGACAGACTGCCCTCTGTTGTCTGGCGCATCACCCAATCTATGGCTGTCAAAAATAATGTTGTTGATAAGGGGCATCCCTGTCGTACTCCTGTTTTCACTTCGAAAGTTACATTACTCAATCCAACACTGCACATAAAGTTAGAATAGAGGCTTTTTATGATGGAAACAATGCGGCTGGGAATTCCATAAGCCCTCAGAATTTTCCATAGGCTGTCCCTGTGTATGCTGTCGAAAGCCTTTTCAAAATCAACAAAGTTAATGTACAGCTGTCTCTGCCATTCTGAGCACTGCTCTATAATGTTCCTGAGGGTAAATATATGATCTGCACATTTCTGTTCTTTCTAAAGCCCGCTTGTTCTTTCCTCAGTTTATGGTCAACTGCTTTTGAAATTCTCTGGATGATTATCCTGCCTAGTATTTTGCTGGGAACTGAGAGGAGAGTAATTCCTCTCCAGTTGTTGCAGTCTGCAAGGTCGCCCTTCTTGGGCAATTTGACAATTATTTCTTTACTCCACTTTGTTGGTGTTGTCTCAGTTTCCCAGACTTGTGCAAATAGTGGTTCTAATAGTTCTGCTGCTAGTTCAGGGTCTGCCTTGAATAACTCAGCATTTAGATTGTCGTGACCAGACGCTTTTCCATTTTTTAACCCTTTGATAACTGTGATGATTTCTTCTTTTCGTGGAATGTCTGTATTTACGTCTGTCACTTTCAGCCTCAGGAACATTCAGCTGAGTCTCTGGTGGTTCTTTATTCAGGGTTTCTCTGAAGTGCTCTGCCCATCTTGTTTCCTGCCCCTGTGCTGTGGTGATGAGATTTCCTTGCTTGTCTCTTACTAACGTTATGTTGTTTGCACCTCATTTTCCACTGATAGTTTTAGTTATTTTACAAGTACCATGTTGATCTTATCATGCAGAAGTGCAAAAGAGGTCTGTCAGCCCTAAAAAACAATGGCTGCAGTGCACCTGGAACAGAGACTACTGTTTCTCCTGTATCATCAGCTAGTCATGTCAGTCATCGAGTACGTCCTGGGAATACTCACGCTGTCAATATCACAATGTGAACGATTGGAACACATTCAAAATGAAAGAATGCATGTAGTCTTGGGCTGTATGTGAGATGCCCCCATCATGATGATGCGGTACATGCTTAGATTACTGTCACTTAGATCCAGATATGCGATTGCCCAGTCATAAGCATATATGCGAGTAACTCAAAGACAAAAGGCACCCCCTGCATAGAAACATAGCTGACATTAAGGGAGTGAGAATAAAGCATAGATGTCATGATGGCACAGGCACAGATTAAGCAAGTGACCACAGTGGAAAATATATTCAAAGGGGAAGTGTGGAGTAAGTCAGATGAGAACTGGACTACCTACCAACAAATCATCATCAGATTTGGTAGAGAGTGCAGAACTTGGGCCAATGGGAGGGCAGAGTGAAAAGACCCTTGAGTATAAAGGTGAGATGCATCTTTCTTTCTTGGATCTGTAGAAGGCATTTGACACGTCCCATGGAGCAAACTTTGGGACTGCTTGGCAAAGAAATACATTCCAGCACCTCTGATTCATGTTATACAGAGCTTCTACAAGACTTGCAGAAATTTTCTGAGGACGACAAACCATAAGTCAGGAGAGTTCAGGACCACCACTGGCATAAGAAAGGGTGATATTCTGTCACCTTATCTTTTCATGCTCATGGACGATGTCATCAAAGCATGTAAGGAGAAGACAAGAAAGAATTCAGTGGAGTACTGGAAGATAAGACTGGTCTGTATTTCAGAGCTGGCATTTGCCGACAATGTTGCTCTGATTGCTAAATCAGAGGCACATCTTTAATCCAGCCTGCAAGTCTGGATGGAAGAGCTGGAGAAAAAAGGGATGGTCATTAGCATCTCCAAAACAAAAACTATGGTGATTTCACGAGAAGAAAAAATGCTTCAGATTATTCTGGGAGAACAGATCCTGGAGCAGGACCTTGGAGCTGTCACAGACTGGAAGGGAGGCATCAAAGAAGAGTTAGCTACCCAAAGAGCAGCAGTTGGGAGACTTTTACAGGCCATAAATTGAGGATTCCTCAGCTAGAAAGAAATTAGCAAAAGACAAAGATGGCTGTATACCGCTCCACTTATGTTCCAGACTTATGGATGCGAGTCATGGGCAATGACTGCAACCCACAAAAGCCAGCTCCAAATCTCAGAATGAGGTATCTGAGGAAGGTGGTTGAAGTAACAAGAAAAGACATGGTTTGTAACCAGAAGATACGTCAGGGCCTCAAAACCCAGCCCCTGCAGACTCAAGTAGAACAGTCCCAACTAAGATGGTTTGGCCATATATGCAGAATGGAAGTAGATCGGTTACCACTACAAATATGGGAAACTAAGAGCGAGGGATACAGATCTCCAGGATGACTAAGAATTTGCTGGGTGGACAACATTAGACATCCCTAAAGGACCGAGGTATAGATTGGAGCCAGGCCAGGAGAAAGACAGCTGACAGGATAGTATGGTGTTCTCTCTGGCAAACTTCTACACCCCAGGGTAGAAGAGGAACGACTAAGTAAGTAAGCACAATGTGAAACGTATTTCATTAGGGCCTAACAGTAACTAATTTTTCTAAACACGTCAAATCAAAATTCATTTCATCTATGTAGCCTAAACATCAGTAATATTGAAAATTTCTTTCTTTGTGCTGTAGTTTGTCGAGTGATGCTAAAATGAGTTGATAATTATGCTATCTTTTTTACACACGATCTCCCCCCTTCTCAATTATTACAATAACAAATGTGGGTGGGACATCATAAGATTTAAAAAGGGTGTCATTAAATCAATAGGCCTAGCCTACATGTTTAGGCTACTACTCTTCTTGAAATATCGAATCAAGCTCTTGCTCTCTATGCTTATAGCCTACTGTCTTCTTTTCTTTTTTAATAATGCAATTTTGTGTGTGTGTGTGTGGAAATATTAATGGCATTTGCCAGAAAATTCCAACAATCATTAGTAGTAAAGTTCACACAATAAAATATCGGTCAGTTCGTGCACCTACTGTGGCCAGGAGCTGATTTGGCAAGGACGGAAACATTATAGTATAGGCCTAGTGTTTATCACTGCGCAAACTTTATTTTAAGAGATCATTTTCAACTACTGAACGAACGTACGGACATTACAAATGTAGGTCTACTATTTAATAAGTTAACAACAGACATCGAACGACCATACAAATACATAGGCCTACCGACAACTCAGCCATATTCCATTCATGCACTTTCAAGCCAGATTTCCAGACTTGGGAGTTTAAGAAAAGAATGCGCATTTTCTTCTTCTTCTTCTTCGTTCGTCCTGAAAAGGACGGTGGTTGCGTTGTGTCTGTTTACAACGTAGCTGTGATATCTGCACCTTTCGGTCGACACATCCGACTTCTGCACGGCATTTTTTAGGACCGGGTTTGCCTTCCCATTGCGATCCGTGCTCGCTCAGCCAGCCTGCACTGCTGCAGACTGTTTCCAGGACCACCACGTGGAGGTGGAGCACGGTCTTGACCAGCTCTGGTTCGCTGGTCCTGACGCAGGCAGTCAAGCTATGAGTCGCTGACTGCGGTCTCCATTGCTGCGTCTTCTGGTCCCAAAATGCGCATTTAATGGCCGTCACGATTCAAAGCAATGAACTTGTGAAAGACGTTTCCTTTGCGCATTGGCCTCTTTCAGGACATCCTCATTACTCTTTTTGGCTGTCCGTGGTATTTTTAACATTCTTCTGTAAAACCACATCTCTGTGGTCTCAAGTGCTTTTCCTCCTTGTTTACTAATTATCCATGGCTCACTCCTATATGTCAGGATTGGTTCTATTTTACACTAAAGAACTCTCTTTCTTACTTCCAATGACAAAAAAATTGTTGCATAAAATACTCTTCATTTTATATAATGCTGTTTTTGCTTGAGCTATTCTGCTCTTCACTTCTGAGATGCATCTTCCATCCGTTGTTATTAATTAATGTGCCCAGGTATTTGAATTTATAGACCTGTTTTAATACTGCTCCATTTATTTTGATAGTGCATTCTGGGGAAGCCCTTTTCTTTGAGACGACCATTACTTCTGTCTTTTTGCTATTACGGCTGAGGCATTTATTTTCACTTTCTTTCACTATAGGTAAAATACGACAGAAAGAAGGAGGGCACTATACAACAAAGATAATAATCGTGATTTCCGATATCTGAATATGACACCATTTCACCCCTCCAGTCAATCCAAATACTGTAAATCAAAAGTGTCAAATTGTGTGAATGTGCGTGTTATGTCCTCCCCTGTCCCAAAACGGACAGTTTTTAAGCATACCACCTTACAAAGACTAAAAAGTGCGCATGCGCGCAGCGGGTATTTCAAGTGAAACTTTTGCAGTTGAATTGCAACCGGTATTTGTTACATATCTCTCAACACACAGGTCAAGTAGGTGAAAAGAAATAGGCACATTCTTTTTGAGTCTTTGTAAGGTATGCTTAAAAACTTGCAGAGATTATCTTACTTTTGTGATAGAAAGCATCCTCGTACCACATCATGGGGCCGAGAATAAATTTGTTGAAAAGGATACAATCTTTTATGGACACCCTGTATATTGTTTTCAATTCCAAATAATATGAACAACTGCCGATATGGGAAAGTGGCATTACAACTGTCAAGTCTTTGTAAATAGGGCAAATCACAATTACCAATTAAGCTTGTATGTTTACAACAACAACAACAACAACAAAAAAGACTCAAACAAACAAAGACGAGATCAAATCTAACAAAATCAAACAAAAACACCAAACAAAAATAATATTAAGGGGGGAGGGGTGTAAAGGCATGGTGTTTCCAGTTATATAACTGACTTTAATAGATATTTAATTGACTTTCACCTGTCAAAAGTCATATGTATTGTAGGGAGCCGCGCTAGCGTAGTGGTTACAACACCGCTCTGGCGACCGGGTGATACAGGATCAAACCCGGGCGACGGCATTTGAGGATTTTTCGTCGACCGGGATTTGGACTGGATTAACTCGAGACCTGGCGAGGACATTTGAAGGAGTGTCGTTGACCAGGGAACTGGCGGCTCCTGAGCCGACCCAGCTGCAATGGGTACCTCCGAAATCGGCGAGTATTTGCCTGAATGGCGAGGGACACCTGTCTCTGTACAAGAAATAAAGGGATACTCACGTAAAATCAATGTCAGGTTAGACATAAAATAATAACCTGAGATTTCGCCTCGAGTATTAGCGGGCGTACGCAAAAAAAAAAAAAAAAATGTGATGGGAAACAATGGCAAAGAAAACCTATCTGCTGTTGCCCTAAGACGCCACTAGGCTTTGACGGTCGGTGGCTAAGGACGGAAGAAGAAGAAGTATTTAACAAGAACAAAAGTTAATATATAGTAATTGGGGAGGTGACGGTCTGATGCTGTTCTTACACTACGTATGACTTTTGACAGGTCAATTAAATATCTATTATTGTGTTATTTAACTGGAAACACCAGGCCTTTACACCCCTCTCCCTTAATATTAATTTTGTTTGGTTTGGTTATGTTTTATATCATTTTTGTTTGTTTGAGTTTTTTTTAAACATACAAGCATAATTGGTAATTATGATTTGCCCTATTTACAAATGGGAGCCGCGGTAGCATAGTGTTTAGTGCACTGGCTTCCTAGCTCAGTGGTCTATGGTTCGATCCCCAGATGATGTGGGATTTTTTTAGGCTGCAAACGGCTTCTGGGTCGACCCAGCCCCAAGTGGGTACCAGTGCAACTTCTGGGAAGGTTAAGGTGGCCGGCGTGATGCTGACCACATCACCGCTAGTGTGCCGATGGTCAAGAAAATATGGGCCTAACACCATATTCCCAATATGCCTCAATGCAATGGGCGTGTAACTGGATCCCTATTTACAATAGGTTGAAGTCATCATCATGTGACGTATTCTTTCCAGAACGTTGTCTCCATTACAGCTGCTCTGAACGCATCACGATTCTGGGCAAGTCGACCTGCATCAGCCAAAGACAAGTTCAGACTCTCTGTGATGTCCTGGGTCCACCGTCGTCTAGGTCGACCCCTTCCCCTTTTTCCAGGGACCATGCCTTCCATCACTGTTTTTTCCAGACTATTATGTCTTTTTATATGACCGAAAAATTTCAGCTTGAAGTACCGGTACCATTTATATGAGCGTCCGATTGGCAGAGTGATTAGAGCACTGGTCTCTCACGGCAAGGGTGCCGGGTTCGAATCACGGTACCGACACGCTCCAGTCTACCCAGCTGTAAATGGGTACCTGACTTTTAGTTAGGGAAGGAAAAGGCAGCGAGGAAGGGAACTGGACACCTCACCTCTCGATGCTGGACCTAGTATGGTGAAGTCTCTAACACTTCACTCCTCTACGGCAATATCTGCCATAAGACTACCTTTTACCATCTATATCACAAGTACAGGATTGGTCCAACAGTTCTCTTACAGCTAAAGATCTGCTTCAGTCCTGCCCAACTTACAGCAACGAAAAACTGTTTGGAGATGTCAGGAACCTTGAGCTGACGACTGCCTTTATTAGAGTCATTGATGTAAAAGTCTGAGGTCGAACGAAGACGAAGAAGAATATCACCACCATCATCATAATCATCATCACTCCTCAGATCTCCTAGGAGCACTGGCCATCACCAAACATATGCCAAATCGTCTTGTCCCGCGCCATCTGCTCAAGGTCTTTCCATTTCTTCATTCCTGTCAGGCTACAAAAACACGGGGCTTAGATACAGGTTTCCCTCAAGGGGACTAGCTATAGTGATGGGCTTCATACTCCGCCAGGAGCAAAACATGAAATGAATGTCATATTATCTTGTTATTCACTTGATGTTTGTCTATTTCTACTTTTCGCACTGTCCATTCTGCATAATACAGGTTGCATAGGTAAAAGGGATGGCCTCTAGCACCGATGCTGTTTCGCATCAGTTCAGTCCCAGGTGACATTATTTTTTTAATTTTTATTTCAAGATACAAACCGTATAAATAATGCCAAAGCTAGGACACTTGTTTTATTATTATCAGTGGGAACAGGTAACTTGAATGGGGCAGTTCGCTTGATTTTATAGGGTTCTGGTTATAAAGACATCATACGGAAACTCAAGCAGTCGGAGACGAAGTCGAGGGCACAGCAGGAAAGAAAGTGACTGGAGTACTGTCAACTGATTGGAATAGGTGCAATGATGTCCAAGAATGGCAAGGTCAGAAAAGCAAGCCATGCGGGAAGTTGGTACACGGATTCAGGTAAAAAATCCATTCTCTTTGTTCTTTACAACATAATTTTACTTATTTCATGTAGGCCTAGGCTATACACTATAGGCCTAATCGATTAGGCTATAATATGTTGTAGGCTACCCAAGTTAGCTTTCTCGTAGTCTTACCTCAGTTTGTGTGCAAGCTTGCAACATAATTTTCTTGTTAAAGCAGAAACTGTATAGTCTAAGGAGAGTGCTTTGTGACTGGTGAACTAAATGCCACTAACTTGTTATTAACACTTTCGAGACAACCAATTATTCTCATCTCCAGTGAGTGAGTAGTTTTACTCAAACCTTTTGTTTTCAGTGATGTGCGAACAGGTAATAATATATTTTTTGAAATGTAAAGAGAACAGCTAAGCTAATTAAATATGTATGTCCTTACATAGTTATTAATGGGAATTATTTACTTAACAACTGAAATAGTACTCAAGTTAATAATAGCAGCACAGTCTGTCATGTTACCAAATTGGCTGGTGACTACATGTTCATTGTATTTCTTCGATCACTACAAAATAGCCTGTAAATACTAACCATAACCTAAACGCAGCACCCACTGTTTTGAGGCTAAGCCTTCATTTGGATGCTCCTGTTAGAGGCTTTTTTTTTGCGTTGGATCAATCTCAAAATGGGGAGAGGCGTATTGGAGGTAATGGTAGATTAGGTAATTTAGGTTAGCTTTAGACCTGAAGCTATTTTGTAAGTTATCGAAGTGGTGACATGGGTGGAACATTTTGTGCATATCCACCTGATGGAGGGATAGGTAACATAGCGGCAACCTATGTGCGCAGTGTGGTCCCCGCCAACGAATTATTGCTTCTGACATAAAGAAACAACAAAATATCAGATGACCGAATGTGCCATGTGTAGCAGCTATTGTTACAAACACAGACAAGTAAGAAAATATCAACTTACTGCACATAGTCTGGGCTCACGAGCCATCACTGCCTCATGTTTCAACTCAGTCAGACTCATTTACTTTTATCCAGACACTTTGACCAACATTCATAATGATATGTAATGAATGCCATCCCTGATTACAGAATTCAAGAACACGCAGTTTTCTCTATCCTACTACAATGGGGAGGGGGAGTTTGGAGAATGTAGGTAAATCAAAACCAACAACTGTGCTGTTCTGCACACCATACACCTTATTTAGACAGCTAGCCAGCCAAGCATAGCGTAAGCAGAACCTAACAGCAGACGTTCACAGTTGCGCATACACACACACACACACACACAGAAAGTAGCATCTTATCAGTTGATGTCCCAAATTCTCATTTATTTAAACCATAATATGCATGGAGGTATGTCTGGAATCATCCTTATTTGACCACCTTTTTTTTTATGCACAGTGCTATAATGTACATATGTGGAAGTGAACCTCTGTCTGTGAGGCTAATTATACCCCCATTGACTCTTGAAATCATCCACACACTTCCAGGGATTCCCCCTATAGTGAAACTTGTTTAGAACCCAGCATTGTACACTAAGCTTGGAGGAGTCACTTGAGCCCCAGATGTAACTCATTGGCTTTGACCTGGTTGACTGCATCTCACTATGAACCCAGTGATAGGCAGGGGGAGCTGAGAAGTATATCTAGCTGTAAATGGGTACCTGACATCAACTGTCTCATTCCCAGTGATTCCACAATGGAAGGGTAACTACTGGCTGGAGGGCAACATTTAAGGTTCTTTGAATAATGTTAAGCTCAGATCATATTTCATGCAGTATATTTTTATTTCTGGTGTTCTATACTGATTTCAATAATGATCTGCAGTCTGTAATGAACACTATATTAGCTGGTGGTTGCTGTTCCCATCTGGTGAGGATTCTCAGTGCCTGAAGCTGTGCCAGAGATTCCACCCTGAAGTGGGACAGCCTTATGGATAATCCTCCCATTGTTGAATTTTAAGAAGATGCCTCCTCCATCATTTACTCTCCCCTCTCTGCAGATCCATCTTTGTATACATGTGTCCACTCCTTGGAGTTGTATTTTTCTTCAGTCAGCTTCTGAGCGAACACTTTTAAGGGGGGAGGGGGGGGGAATTATAGTGGCCTTTCTTTCCTATTCCAGGAACTTCTATGAAAATGGAAATATTTCCATGGCAGTAGTTTGGCTTCTCAAAATCAAGTCAGCATTTCCATTTCTGTAGGCGGACTGGGGAGGGGGGTCGTGCTAATGTGAGATAATAGCAGCAAAAGAGCTTCACAAAGATATATGCAGCTCATATGTTTGAATCAGATGAAAATAAAGACTTGAAAAAAATCATCAAAACAGGGTAGCTCACTTACTTATTACTTCTTCAGTGTTCTAGCCTATGAGGTTTTATTCTGAAAACAGTCCCATTCCATCTCTCTTTATATTTGTGTTCTGTTTTAATTTTGCTTTCTTTTGAGCTCTAGTGTAATGCAAATAATTTAGGAATGCCAATAATTTAGCTTCATCTTGTGTACCCTTTTGGTCTTGCACCTTTAATTGATTCTGTATAAACTTATTTGTCTTTCTATAAACTCTTGTTTTTTAGATCTTCATCCTAGCCATCTTAACTGGTTTTATTTATTTCAGAATGTTAAAACGGCTTGAATTGAATTGGTATAATTCTCAGGTTTGATTTGGTTTGGTTTTAAGGACTATTTTCATTGATAATGGACAACTCCATCAGTGCTCTGATCTCCTCCCTTAATCACACAAGGAGGATCTCAGCACTGTGCACGAACTCTGTAGCAACGGCAAGAGTCCCATTGTGTGTATATAGGAATCACACATTCTATAAATATTTTTGTGGTGGGTAGGTTTCTAATTTTTAAATGTTGCCAGGGCAGCGGCCTGATAGGCCTACTCTTTACGATTTCCAACTGCAGTGGGATTTTTAACGTGCACAACTTGCACACAGGACCTCCTAATTTTTTTACCGTTATCCGAAAACGCTAGGCATCCAGTCTCACTACCCAGGAGACCAGGGGGGAGTTTGACATCATTAGGACCACTGGTACTGAAAAAAAACAGGTCCTGGAGCAGGTCAACCACTTTAAATACCTCGGAGCTATTATAGACCAAAAGGGAGGCATGAAAGAAGAGTTGGCCACTCGAAAAGCAGCAGCTGGGAGACTTTTTCAGGCCATAAATCGAGGATTCCTCAGCAAGAGAGAGGTTGGTAAGAAAACGAAGATGGCTGTATACCGCTCCATCTATGTCCCAGTCTTGACATATGGATGCGAGTCATGGGCAATGACTACAACCCACAAAAGCCAGATCCAAACCTCAGAAATGAGGTATCTGAGGAAGGTGGTTGAAGTAACAAGAAGAGACATGGTACGCAACCAGACGATACATCAAGGCCTTAAATCCCACCCCCTGCAGACCCAAGTAGAACAGTCCCAACTAAGATGGTTTGGCCATGTCTGCAGAATGGGAGAAGATCGGCTACCACGACAAGCATGGGAAACAAAGGGCCAGGGATCCAGACCCCCAGGACGACCCAGAGTCCGCTGGGAGGACAACATTAGACAATCTTTGAAGGACCGAGGACTAGAATGGAACCAGGCCAGGAGGAAGACAGCCGATAGGATAGTCTGGCGCTCTCTCTTCCAAACCTCTACACCTCACAATAGAAGGGGAACGACTAAGTAAGTAAGGTTCTGAAAAAAAATTTCCATAAATTATATTCCCTCAACTGGGAATCGAACCTGGTACCTCTAGAATTCGAGGCGGACGCCATACCTCTTAGCCACTCCAACCCCGCAATTATCAGGTTATACTTATGGAATGCTCAAATTTTATTTCAGGTGCAGAGTTGAATGCACAGCTAGAAGGTTGGCTGAGCAAGGCCCCTGAGTCACTAAAACCTGCAAAAGCTATAATTGCACCGTAAGTGTATTCAGTGATATTGCTTTTTAGCATGTCTTATGCTTACTACGTGTTACACATCTGATAGTTATGGTGGTCTCATCTTTTTTTTCTACATTTTTTCCTCCTTAGATACTATATAATTAATGCAGCGGTTTGAATTGTTTTATGTATCTGAAAATTTTTTAACGTTTACAGTAAAAATGAATTAATGCTCAATAGTATTGGAAATGGCGTACTGTATAATTTAGTACCCTTATTTTATTCTTATAAAGCATTTTCAGTGCTTTGAATTTTTAAAATAATCTTTGTTTATTTTAGAATGAGCTGCATCATTTTTGTATTTGTTGTTATTTCTACCAGGCATGCAGGATATTATTTCTGTGGAGCTTGTGGGGCCTTTGCATACCGTCAAGTGGATCCCAATTCTGTGTAAGTAACAGTCAAAGGTGAATGATTAGAAACTTTATGTGTTTAGTGTCAGTGTTTTCAGTTAATAATTTAACTTTTAATCCATTGTTCCTTATAATCAAGCCATCCAGAAAAAAAATTATATGAGTTGTATCCTTTGCGTCATATATGTGAACACGCAACTTTCTTCTTCTTCATCCTCGTTCGCCTTCAGACTTCCACATTAATGACTCTAATAAAGGCAGTAGTCCGCTCAAGGTTCCTGACATCTCCAAACAGTTTTTCATGGAGAGAAATAGGTTGTTGCCATTTGCAACTTTCTGACACTTTGCTTTGTCCTGTTTTTTCGCATAGTTTTGTGCTTATTCTTTACATTTTCTGGTCATTTTAATAACTGAAGCTTTCAATGTTATTAGGTTACATTTTATATGAATACTTAAAATAGTTAAATTTATATTTTAAAGATGTAACCTGTGCGTTATGCTTCTCATTATAGTTTAATAAAAAGATTAATGAATACTTTGAGTTTTAAATTGTAAAAAACACATCCATCATTATAATGACAATGATGCTTGCAGAGATAAGTAGGTCATGCAGTTTTATGTGGCATACATCATGTATATTCTCTAGTATAATAATAATAATAGCCCCTTCAGTCATAACTGACTATGGGAATGCGCCCCTGAGGTGGCAGCCCTCAGCTGCTTATTTTCCTGGTGCTCCTTTCGACGTTTTCTCCTCACCTCTACTTCTTGTGTGAGCCTCTCTTCGCCCAATCTGAGGTGGCGCCGTAAATAGCATCGCCACTTAGTGCGATTGGCAGCTTCATCCTCCCATGTTGCTGGATCCATGTCCAGCGCCCTCATATCTCTCTTGCACACATCTTTGAACCTCAGCTGTGGTCGCCCAACTGTTCTCTTGCCAGCTGCTAATTTTCCGTAGAAGATATCTTTTGGGATGCGACCATCTTCCATGCGGCGAACATGGCCAAGCCAGCGAAGTCTGCGCTGTCTAAGCAGCGTATACATACTTTGAAACATGTGACAACACCTCGACATTTGTCACTTTATCTTTCCACGAGATGCTAGTGGCTGCTAGAATATTACAGCTGTGACAGGCAGAAATTGATTAAAACTCCAGGCTTAGGGAAAGTTATCATATTTTTATCAAAATGTCATTTCAATTATGTTTACTTCACCCGTGAATAATTTTCTTCAAAGTGTTACAGGAGTCCAGTATGTAATCCTTTTAATATAATACCTGAAAAGCAAATACCGCTACATATCAACTTTGTCTACGTTCAGAAAGCATTTTATTGTGTTGATTGCACAGTAATATGAAAAATACAGAGATATTATGGAATCTCAGAAAAATTATTCAAATCATTCATGATTTTTGGGACCTCAAGACGCAGCAATAGAGACCGCAGTCAGCGACTCATAGCTTGACTGCCTGCGTCAGGACCAGCGAACCAGAGCTGGTCAAGACCGTCTCCACCTCCACGTGGTGGTCCTGGAAACAGTATGCAGCAATGCAGGCTGGCTGAGCGAGCACGGATCGCAATGGGAAGGCAAACCCGGTCCTAAAAAATGCCGTGCAGAAGTCGGATGTGTCGACCGAAAGGTGCAGATATCACAGCTACGTTGTAAACAGACACAACGCAACCACCGTCCTTTTCAGGGCGAACGAAGAAGAAGAAGAAGAATATTCATGATTTTTTACAAGGGGCCACCTGTAGACATATCCACAGAAAAACGCTCAGTCTTAATACAAAATGAGGTCAAACAAGAACGTCTCCTATTACTAACATTTTTTTTTCATGTTCTTGGTTATGGGCTGGGGTCAACAATATAAGGAAACAAATACATAATTGACATTGAGAAACAGCTTGAGGATATTGTCATTGCCAATTACCTTTTAGCATGTTAATAACAAGATATGCAGTTAAAGACAAACAGCTGAAGCAGCAAAAAACAGGGCTACTCATTTAAAACATAAAAAATATGCCGTTCAACTCTTGATGGGTTATGATTAAGATATATAATATGATTAATTCAAGATAATAATTCTAATTTGTGATATCAAAATATGGAATTATCTGCCCACTCCACACAGTCCAAATAGAGTAAATAAAAAATGTAAAATTTGTTTGCATGTATGTGTGTGTGCCCTCCCCTTTCCATAAAATAAATAAACAAATTGTTAAAAAGTACCAAAAAAAATGCTTTCACAACTGCCACTTTGTAGGACTACTCATCAGTTCAATGAAAACATTAGAAATTAGAATAAATAATTCTTCTTCTTCTTCTTGCGATCGCATCTTTGATGATTACACTGTCAGACGAGTTCTCATGATGAATTCGACTGTTGTTTGAAGTTCCTCTTTAACTCCATATAGCTTTGAGTTTAGTGTTGAGTCATTGGGCCAGTATATCTTTCTTAACTGGTCATACAGAGGACAGTCCTGTAGAACATGCTCAGCAGTTTGTTCGTTTAATCCACATGTGCACAGTGGTGAAGCAGACAGTCGTAGCTTGTGCATGTGTTTATTCAGTTTGTTATGCCCTGTCCTGAGTCGAAAAATAGTTATCTGTCCCTGCCTATCGAGAGTGTGATAGTCGTCTTTGGGTTGGTTCTGTTCTCTTCTGAAAGTCTGGATAGCTCTCTTTTTCTCAAAGTATGTGACTTCATTCTCTTCTTGTTCACATTCTCCTCCCTTTTTTGCAAGTTTATCTGCCTTTTCATTTCCGGGTACACCACAATGAGATGGTACCCACTGAAGTATGGTTCTCTTTTTGGCAGCTACCTTGTTTAGTTCATTTCTCAGGTGCGGGAGTTTACCACCCTTGAGAGCTTGCAGGACAGACAGTGCATCTGTGAGGATGACTACCTGGTGGCAGTCAGAGTTGGTGTTATAAATCATATTTGCAGCTTGCTCTAGAGCTTGAACCTCAGCTGTATAGTTGGAACAGAATTTACCAGTGGGAATGTGCCTAGTCTCATAGTGGTTGTCAGGATATGAGATAAAGATACCGGCACCTCCATTCCTGACAGCATTAGTTGCTGATCCATCTGTATAGGCATGTATCCATGATTGATCGGGATAGCTTTCTTGGATCATACTCAATGTAGCAGTTCGTTTTTGCAGATCATTATACTCACATCCACTTGTGAGACCACTGACTGATGTATTAATTTGGAGGGCACTGCTGGCCTGCTCCCATGGTACAGGGTATAGGGTGGGCTTCAGTGGTGTTGTCTTCATGGATAGGTCTTCTTGATGCTGTCTTATAAGTCTTTTTCCCTGATGCACAAAGCTGCTACGCTTTAGACGTCCCAATGCCAGATCATCTAGTCCCACCTTCATTGGGTGCGTTGGCATACTGTTGTACTTTTCCATCTGGATCATGGTTTTTGTGTCTCTTCTATGGGACAGTGTCTGTAATCCAGCAACCTTCTGCATCTCTGTTATTGGTGTAGTTTTCATGGCTCCTGTAATGAGCCTGAGAGCTTGATTTTGCACCTTGTCCAAAGACTGCAGATGTGAGTCAGCAGCCGATGACCATGCTGCTGAGCTAAACTCTAAGTGTGGTCTTATTACTCCATTATAAATCTTCTTTAGATTTCGTTCATTTACTCCCCAGTTGGTACCTGCTAATTTTCTGAGTATGCCTAGTCGTCTTCGGGCCTTTCCTTCTGCATTTTCAATATGCTTATTCCATGTAAGCCTTTGGTCAAATGTCACCCCAAGATAGGTGGGGTAGCTTTCTTCCTTGATCACGGTTGTCCCTAGGTATATGTTAGCTGATTTGTCCTTGGGGGCGAGGGAGAACAGTGTTGTGGAGGTTTTGTCTGTGTTTATTGTGATAAGCCATTTCTCTGCCCATGACACTAGCATGTCTGCTGCCCGCTGCATTCTATAATTTGCTGTGGTGACATTTTCATCAGTGCACCAGAGAACTAGGTCATCTGCATATTTGAAGTCACCCCTGATCGTTCAGGACGCTGTTTCTTCTCCTGGAAGGCATCTTCTATTGCTTGAGACAAGTAAGTAACTTGGTCTTCTATACTGTAGCATTCTCTAAATCCAGCTTGTTCCGGCACCAGGATCTGCTCACTCTAAATACCATTTCAATCTGTGGTTGACTATTCGCTCCATAGTCTTCCCAACACAGCTTGTGAGACTGATTGGCCGGTAACTTGCAGCCTCGGCCTTACATTTCCCTTTCTTTAGTATGGGTATTGTGATGGCTTCTCTCCATACTTGGGGTACCGTTCCTTTCAACCAGCTGTGGTTGAATATCTCAAGCAGTTTTGTCTTTGCTGCTGAGCTCAGATTTACTAGCATTTCGTTGCTGATTTTGTCTGGGCCGGGTGACTTTTGAAACTTAAGCTTGGAAATAGCCTTCTGTAGTGCTCCTAGTGTGATGGGTTCCCTCATTGGGGCAGGAGTATCTGTCTGTCCCATGGTTGCCAGTATTTCTTTTCTTATCTCTCTCTGATGGTCTATGTTAATGGGTAAGTTGCTTTCTGAACTGTATCTTCTAGCAAACAAGTCTGCAGCTTGTTTTCCTCTGAAAAGTTTGCCACCTTCATCCAATGTGATAGTCTGCCTAGGTGGGAACGCTCTTCATTTAGAGACTTGACTAATCTCCAAAGTTTCCTGCCGTCTTTCTCAGGTTCAATAGCGATGCCCGTTTTTAGTTCCCATGCTTTTCCGTTTTTCTTCTAGCTATTGTTCTCTGAAAACTCTGCTACAGCCTTTTTCCATTTGTTGTGAGTTTCAAGTGAAAGGGGGGGGGGGCGCTGAGACTCTGCGTCCTTTCTAGCCCTGTCATACTTCCTGACGTTCTTGGAGTGTGCTGGACCAGTATGGTATGTAGTTACGCATCCTTTGGGATGGTTTCTTTTGCCTGCTTGTAGTATGCATCTGTTGAAGTCTTTTACCACTTCATTAATGTCTCTGTTCTGTACCTTGAGGGTAGACAGCAGCGTGTTCACCTGATGCCTGAATAAACCCCAGTTGGCTTTTTTGTAGTTCCATCTTGTAATGGCTGGGCCTGTACTGAAGTTGCACTCTGGACAGTAAGAAAGATTGGGCGATGGTCGCTTCCCCCTAGTTGGTCTCCTACTTCTCTACTAATAGATCCAGCTATAAATGTGGAGAAGGCAAGATCTGGTGTTGAAAGTTTGTAATGTGCATCCTCTGGAGTAGAAGGTAGGAGTATCTGTGGCATTATTGACTAGGATTAGGGAGTGATCATCTTGCCAAGTTTCAACCTCTTCACCTCTGTGATCCAGATGGTTATAGCCCCCAGCTCTGGGAGTGGCTATTAAAGTCTCCAACTGCTATAAAGTTGGTGGCTGGTACCTGTATAGTGCTGAGACTCAGGGGTTTGTTGTTCGGACAGTAATAGTTCAGGAGTTCTATTTCCATCTTGTCTACCTTTAGCTGCAACAGCTGATATTCTGCTCCATCCATGAAGGTTTTCCTTTCGTGTGCAGGAATGTTATTCCTTACAAGAGTAAGTACTCCTCCTTTTCGTCTATCTTGTCTGTCGGATCTGAAGCATTGATATCCCCTTATTTTAAAGGTTTGATCTGCTTTCAAGTGAGTCTCTTGGATACAGCAAACACGACTTGCTTCTCATACAAGATGTTTTCCAGCTCTGTCTTTTTGCTGTATCCAGCCTGCTTGCTGTTCACTCCCTCTGCATTCCAGTGCATCATGACAAGTGGCACTCTGGGTTTCTCTTTTTCTGTTTTGTTTTGGTCAGTAGTTCTCCTCCGCCGTCTGCTGACTCCACAAGACGGTCTAGAGGGTCCTCCAGTAGCTGAGGGTGGGCTCTGTCGAGGCTCAGAGCCCGGCACTGCACCTGCCTGGTGGAGCTCCACAGGGCGACCACCAGAACGAGATTTATTTGACGGTGTACTCTCCATAGAAAAAAAAAAGCGAGTTGCATGATACTGTGGTTTCCGGTGCGCCTTCTGGCCCAGTATCTACGACTTTAGCACCTGTTCAACGGGAGAGTGGGCTCATCCCTAATCTGTTTATGTTCCCAGTAGTAGACTATTCGCAAGCAGCCTGGGGGTGTCACTGCTCTGCGTGGACCTTGTTTACCGAGGCGGCGTCCGAGCTCGTATGGTAAAAATATGGTTGCGTTATCTTCAAAATAGCCCTGTCTTTCCCGTGGCTTTTCTGCCATCCTGCAACTTTGTGTTAGGGAGTTCTGAGCTCCAGTCTCTTTCCCAGGCATTTTATCCTGGCCTGGCACGCATACAGAGGACCCCACTTCTGGTTCTAAGTTAGCAGTTGGGGATAGGTGGGGTAGCACACTGTGCATTCCCCGTCATCCAGGGGGCTCTCCAACTATGCAGAGCTTGCACAATGCTGTGCTCTGGTTCTGGGCTCTCCCAAGGAATCCTCACGTCCTGCACAGAGCCACTTCCAGATACCCACCACCTGCCAACCCTCCATTGTAGAAATCTCCTGCATGCGGTCATCCAGTCAAGAGCCAGTATTAAGTCTGGTGCCCAAGTGATCCCCCCAAGCTCAGTGTGCAATGCTTGGTTCTCATCATGCTGCAACACAGGGGGGATTGTGATGCTCAGCCATCTCTCTCAACTCTGCACCGATAAGTGACATCGGGGACTTAACTGTGCCTCAGTACTGGGAGGCCCCGTTTCCGGGTACACCACACACAGCCAATTGAGGCAACGGTCGCCGTGGGCGTGTCTTCAGTGGGGAAGTTGTGGAGTCTTCCTGTCCATGTTCTTGCACATCCTAACACTGCCCGCAAGACATCGGAGGTTTGGAGAGTGGCCTTCTCTGCTTTTTTGAGCCGGGGTGGGCTCCCCGGGCAAGTCTCGATGGGGATCGGGACGTGTCCACGCGCCAGTGGGCCCAGCATCGGTCGCATCTGATGGAGGACTTGCTCTGCCAGGTTTGAGTTAGTAAATTCCAACTTTGTCATCTTCATGGCAATTAGAAGCCAGAAGTGTACTGTTCCAGCTCTGGGGGAGATAAAGGGGGTGTTTCTGCATCTCCTTCTGATACGTAGCCAAGGTAGGGCTCACAGTGCTCATTCCCCGCCACCAGATTGCCTGCTGGTTACGCCGAGGCTCTAGGCATGTGACCAAGAGTTGAAGGCAATAGGATCGTCACGTCCTGAGTCTCTGTGCCTGTACGATGGGTTCCGATCTTCAGGGAGAAGTCCACACTCGTTCCCGCTCCCAAGACTTGTTCAGTATCCATCTGGCTCCTTCCCACCCACAGAGGGCAGAATAAATAATAGACTACAAGATGCTGTAGAGAACAATGGGCAGATGATTGGAGAAAAGCACAGCTTTACATATGATTTGGTTTGATTTGGTTTTGGTTTTAAGGACCATTTTCATTGCACACGGACAACGCTATTAGTGCTCTGATCTCCTCCCTTAGATCACACAAGTAGGATCTCAGTACAGTACACGAACCCTGTAACACCAGCGAGGATCCCAGTGTGTGTGTATACAGGAATCATACATTCTATAAATATTCTTGTGGCGGGTAACTTTTCCTAATTTTGTAAATTTCGCCATGGCAACGGCCTTATGGCCTAGATTTCCAACTGCTGAGGAATGTTTAACCTGCGCAACTTGCACCTGGTAGCTCTTATTTTTTTGCCGTTATCCGAGATGGCTAAGCATCTGGTCTCACTACCCAGGGTTTGGTTCCCAGTTCAGGGAATATATTTGATGGAATTTTTTCACAGTAGTAGGTCCAAATGATGTCATACACCCCCGCGACCTATGATTTAAAATTGATGGTGGTACAGGAATAAATAAGGATGCCAGTGTCAGCAAAAAAAGCTTCACAAACATTTATGTGTCAGGACTACAAAGCTAGATTTACCTTCAGCTCTTTCTGAATAATGTGGGACTTTGTACTATTTTTTCTTCTCAGGAAGTTAAAATTAGGCTGTTCAGCACAAATGTAAAAAATTTCTAATTCTTTAGTTTGGAGATTTACCTTTGCCAACAGAGGCTGACATCACATTTACCAATATTAGATTATTTACGGGACCCAAAGACGCAGCAATAGAGAACGCAGTCAGCGACTCATAGCTTGACTGCCTGCGTCAGGACCAGCGAACCAGAGCTGGTCAAGACCGCACTCCACCTCCACATGGTGGTCCTGGAAACAATCTGCAGCAGTGCAGTCTGGCTGAGCGAGTATGGATCGAAATGGGAAGGCAAACCCGGTCCTAAAAAATGCCGTGCAGAAGTTGGATGTGTCGACCGAAAGGTGCAGATATTACAGCTTAGGCGTAAACAGACACAACGCAACCACCGTCCTTTTCAGGACGAAAGAGGAAGAAGAAGAAGAAGATTATTTACAGACATGCAGTTCAGGTGTTGAGAATTGACAGACCTAGAGAATTACACAATACAGTCAAACAGTATATAACTAGAACAAAAATTAATATATAAGTAATAGTGATTGTGTGGTGGGAAAGTGAGTGTCTGGTGAGGTTCTCGTAATGCATATTGATGTCGTGAACTCTGTAAAATTCTCTGGTGATTGATGTCACCATATCAGGGAGTATTATTTCACCTGACCAATCAGAATATTCCGATCCACCAATCGGAGAAGAGTTCCCTGTAAACTACACAAACGCATTACAATGGCAAAATCGTGGAAGAGGCAAAATGTGTAACACAAGGATAGAATTAAGTGGATATTTCACAAACAGAATGATGATTTGTCCATCGTATTCGATGAGGACCATCAACATCTCTTGTAATACAGTTCGTTCTAAGAGGTTAAGTGGGTGCGCATATGGCTGATCAAGCCACTGCAGGCAAGAAAAGTTCTGTTGCATGACCAACATACAAGGCCCGAAGACAATACAGGCTACACATCCACGGCTTCACATTCGAGCTGCACGTTTTTTCTGAGCTACCCTCACATGGTTAGCTTCGATGACTGTGACACCCGTTTTGATAGCACCTCTCCAGGCTGTGTGATCCTTTGCCAGTTGCTCCCAGGTGGTTGTATTAATCTGGCAGCTCTTCATTGACTCCCTCAGGCTGTCTTTGAAGCGCTTCTTTGGTTGTCGTCTTGTACGCTTTCCTTCCCTCAACTCACCATACAGCAGCCTCTTTGGGAGGCATTCATTTGACATGCGAACCAGATGTCCGGTCCATCTTAACTGTGCTTTCTGAGTACAGACGGAATAATGGAAAAGAAATTCCACATGATCTCAGCTTAGGAGCAGATAGAAGGCAAGTATGGACATCTTTGAGGTATTACTCCATGTCCTATTTACAGTATAATTGGAAATATTGCGTGAATTATCGTAGTCAAAATCACGCAAAGGCGAAGTTGAAAATTTATATAAAAATGAAGAATGCTCGTATTTGAGGCAAACCTTCACTCAAAGGAAGTCAAAAGTAAGCTGGCACTAAAAGTATTTGGATGGAAGTAATAGGTACAGCTGATGAATAGAATGGATGAGATCTTTGTTGCACTAAAAGCAAAACTGCCATATTTCATCACTCCGAGGAGAAAAGTTGGACGCAACAAAATGCATGACGTCACTTGTTTTCTCGGAAGCCCGAAAAGTGACTATATACCAAGATGAGATTTCAAGATCAGGACACACACAACAAATCCAACAGTTTACAAGAGCAGACCAGATGTATGAGAGCTGATACTGCATAATTCATCTAGACCTAGAGAAATTGCATTAGAACCAGCCTTACCGGGGTCCTGCATATTGTATTCTGAAAGCCTGAGGGTTTGACGTTCAATCTGGGTGGTGGATCCAACAGTGCATTATGAAGTATTGTGACGACAGAACACGAAAGAGATTGGACCACTCCTGAATATCTGGTCTCCACATTGTGATGGTAGTCCAGCATATATGAACTGTGTGTCAATACCAGCTATACAACAACTGAGATGTAGCATTGTAGCTCCACAGGCTAGGAATTTCGGAAGATAAGTGCTTAACATAGACATTACCACAACTGATATACCAGAATCCGGTGATAGTCAGATGATGAAAAAGACAGTAAACAGGGACAGTTTTTTTTTTATTGTGTGAACAGTGAATATTTATTTTGATTAATGTAAATTTGTAAATACATATCCTTGTTTCATTCCAAATCCAAAGAAAAGGGAAGATTAAGCAGTAAAGTAAATTAATTGATTCTGTTAACTTCTGAATTTGTTAAATTAATTCCAGTGTTCTGTATTTTGTGAATTAATTAATTGGGAATAATTTATAAAAGCATAGGTTTAGTTGTAGCTGGAGGACAAGGTAGGCTCTTGATCTATATCACTTTACCATCTGGAGAAGAGTACTTAACAGTCTGACTATATCCTGTGCCATCCATACACCAGTGCTCATTTCTGAGACTGGGGTATCTCAATAGGTCTAGAATACCTTAACTTGATCTATTGTCCATCTCGAATTATCCATCTTGCCACTATTGAAAATGACAGATGATTAGTGAATTTGGTGTCATCCCAGACACTCCGGGCTTTCCCACCATCCTCCCCCTTGTTAACAAAATGACATGTGAGAGACTGCATTTTTGGAAGAGTGGGCGGCATACGAACATTCACACAATTTTACACTTTTTATTTACTCTGTTTAGACTGAGTGGAGGGGGTGAAATGATGCCATATGTTGATATTAGAAATCAGAATTATTATCTTGAATTGGCTACACTATATATATCTGTCAAAATTGACATAATTAAATTTGGCTAACCCAGAGGTACCCAATCTCCCTTAGCAAATATCGAAGTGCATGAATGCTGATTGTTGTTATCGCACACTAGTTGTAAACATGCCTGGTGCATCCTTACATATGCCCATCCATATTAGTCTTACCCTTGTTTATGTTTTATATAATAGGATGCTGCTTTTTTTCACACAATAATTACATATTCTGTGTTAGCTTCACATATTGTGATATTTTTAATCTTAATGAAATCAACTCTGTTTGGCTGATTTAGGCTGTTCAGTAATGTTAACAGAATGTATCATATCCAGAAAGCTTTCACAGATTACATGACTTAATGTTACTAAATTTCTTGAGTATCTAACAAAGTATGCAACCTCTGCAACATTCCAATAGTGGAGTCTGTTCTTTGTTGGTTTCTTCACCTTACTCAAAGAAATATTTTCTTTTCTGTCTTTTTCTGTTGCACTCCTGTATATATTTCTTGGATGCCCCATCCTTCTAGTTCTTGCAGGGCTTACTTAAGGTCCTGTCTGGCAATATTTTCTTGTGTCTTCCCGAGAGTGTGCTAAATTCACATGCATGTCTTTTTCACCCATTAAATCACACAGCTCAGTTCTTAGAAAAAATTTTGTGTCCAGTCATTTCCTAATGTGCATCAAATAATACGTGTTAATTTGGAAGTGAATGCAAAAAAAGAAATATAAAAAGTGAGACATTTTGGTTTTTTCAAAGTTATTTTTGCTGTAATCATTTTGAAATACAAATGAAACATAATCATATTTATTCAAAATATTTAAGTTTGAGTGAATTTTGTCCTCTGAATATTCTTCTATAATGCTGTGATCAGTTTATGACTTGTTGGCTTTTTTACACTTTACAGAAAGCGGGTCTTTATTTTGGGACCTTCACATCATGCACGAATGTCTAACTGTGCTCTTTCTGGGGTGGACACCTATGAAACCCCTTTGTACAATCTTACAATTGATAAAGGAGGTATGCATCTCTGGCTTTGCTTGGTGTTTTGACCATTGTGTTTAAGGTGCATATATTGATGAGCAATAGAACAGCGCATAATGTAGCAGTGCTAATTGTTTTTCCTCCCGAAGCATTAAATATGAGTTTACATAGGGCAGAATAAGTCATGGGTGCAGGTCAGTGACATTGTTAATGCTACAATTTATTTTCATTTAAAAAAAAACATTATCAAAATTTTCTTCGATATCTTATGTTGTTATACCAGATCAAAACAAGATAGTGGCTACATATTTATAATCTGGCTTTTACATTTTAAAGATAATTTTTAAATGATGTTTCTTCTCTTTCAGATAGTTTTTAAAAGAATGTTTCAATTAGTCAAATAGTTTTAAAATCATGTCTGTTGTTTGTCATTCATTCTCATATAACCATAACTGTCTCTCTGATCAAGTGGAAGGTCTGTCTCAGGCACCTCTTAATCACCGTTCAGTTTCTCCCTCTAAAAGTTTGGTGAAGGTCATGCTGCCAATCAGTTACTTTCAAAGTTGACATTATTTATGACATGTTCTGCTGTTTGCTTGTCTAGAGAAATTTATTTCCTGTATTAGAGCTTTTACTTTCTACTTTTTCCTGCTGCTCCATCTGTGTAGCTCACAGCTTTTTGGAAGCATAAACCATTGATGGCGGTTTGCAATGTGACTCTTCTTGCCTATATTTTTGTCCAGTCTGGAGATTCTGCTAGAGCAAGAACTGCCTAGAGATGTTATTAGCCAGTTTCCTCAATGTATGTCCTATCAACTGCTGTCTTTCCCTCACATCTCATTCCATTGGCTCTTACCATCAGTTCCACGATTGTAGTCCTGACATACTATTTTAATTCTTTTCTTCTGTCCAGCATCCATTTATGAACGTTTATAATCTTGATTGTAATTTTTTTTCCCTCCATGTTTCAGAGCCATACAGTAAGACTGCTAGCTGTGTATTACAGCACATTAAATATATTCTATGCATGCATAAATTGAGTTCCACATATTTATACTTTCAGCTTACGAAGAGCTGTATGCCACAGGGGCTTTTGATACAATGTCATTGAACACAGATGAAGCAGAACACAGTTTGGAGATGCACTTACCCTACATTGCTAAAGTTATGGAAAGGTACAATGTATCAGAATCAACTGTTTTGTTATAACAGAAATATGAAAAGATATGGCTATTGAACTCTAACCAGTGCAAGGTTTTTACTTTTGGCTTGGCCACTGTAAAGATAAGTGAATGAATGTCTCATACCTATCCCTTTGTTATCTGCTACCTAAGGACCATAAGGCCATCAATGATTAACTTCCAAGCAGGAACCTGCTTGTTTCATGTACAAATATATAAATTAAAAAATAATATGGTATGAAATCAGTTTTACAAGTAAACGGTACACATGAGACGAGGGACGTTTCGGGTTTTACCCTTCGTCAGCCACAGTTACGAACAGGTGACAAGGACAAGAACTACATATAGGTACTACAAAGGACTATGATCATGAGGAAAACTTCAAATGAGCGATACAAGCAGATGAAACCACGGTGATGAGCGAAACGATAACAGTAATAATGCAAGAAAATCGTGAAACCAGAAAGACATGTCGAGACAAGAAAGTAAATAATCAACGAAACGAAGACAGAAATGAAGAACACTATTAAAATGCGTAAAAAACCACTTAGCTGGATCGAGGAAAGAAACATTCAAAATGGCTGAAAAAATAAGGCGTCATGCAGAAGTGACGTAGGAGCTAGTGACGGCTAAGAACAGATAATAGAGGAAACGAAACGAACCAAAGCAAAAACAAGGCTAGATAGGAAAATAACGACAGAAGCCACCAGAATTATGCAAAATGATGCTGGACATTAATCCCAGCAGGAGCTAAAACGCCCATTTGAAAAATGAGACGATTCTCCAACGAAAAGCGAGTTCGGTCATCGCCGATACATGAACGGAGGGCATGTGACCTGAATGTCAGAGTTACCTGAATGGTCAGGGCTGTTGAAGTGAAGGGCCACCGGTAAATGTTTGTCATTACGGATGTCACTCAAATGCTCCCGAAACCTGTCTGCCAAACGTCTGCCAGTTTCACCAATATAGGTCATGTCACACCTCTTGCAGATGATAGCATAAATCAGGTTTCTGGATTCGCACGTGAAAGACTCCCCAATGGCAAATTTACCGTTCGGAAAGGAGACTGACTGCGTTTGGAGTACAAAAGGACAGGTCTTACATATGCGGCGTTGGCTCGGTTTAGTACCAAAGTGAGAAGGACTAGTTTGTCTCAAGCGACTATGCACAAGAATATCCCTAAAATTCATGTACTCATGTAGTTGTTGTTTCTGTAGCAATTTGTCATATGATGAGGTTTTAGCAGTGTGCAAAACATATACAAGAATGATAAAAGACTTTTTGGAATGCAATAAAGGAAATATATGGGGTAGCAGGATTATCTTTTTTATTGTAATATAGAATTGTTAATGTTTGTTTTGTATCTAGGGGATGAATGTTTATAGTTTAGTAGTTTAAGTTTTTCATAATTGCTGTATGTTATATCCATGAACATTACCCTGTGTTATAGGATTTATGAAAAATTTCAATTTGTATTTATTTGAGCAGTCAGAATATATAATTTACCGAGGAATTCTTTAGTTGTAAATCTTAGTATGCATGAACATGCAGGCAAATTCATGTGATGAAATTAATGTTTACAAAATACTTGCTACTTTTTTAAATTAATTCATAAAACTTATAACATTTGAAGTTGTTCAGGGATGTCAACACTGTCTTTAGGCCAACTAAAAATTATCTAGAAACATTTGATTACGTGTCTTTTATATTGTTAATGTTAATATTTAGTAACAGGATGGTTCCTGTGGCCAAGATCACTTCTAGGGTAGTAAGCCAGTAGACACCGCAACAAGCCAATATAAATTTGAATGAATTGAGCCACAATGGACGATATACAATTTATTTAAGACTGCACGCAGCTCCACATACAATAAAGTTCAGGCCAACATATAATGGCAGATAAGATGCAGTAGACGATATACCGTAGGCAGTCAGTTCATGTCAGGAACGCTGTCCTTTAGTTCTCAAAATGATTTATATCTCTTAACACTCTACACTGAGCAATTATACTTTTTGTCAATACAGATAGCTAGATAACTAGATACATCTCACCGAAAATCTTGATGTATTAGTGATAACATAACTTCATTATAAACACTTCAACAATAAGGAGCTCAAACACATACGTCCACTCGCCATGACACACAATTGTCTAAGGCCCCGCACTTCTGCTCCTCTAGTTTCACATGAGCCAGCCAAGCATATCGGCTTAATGTCACTCCCCATCTTTTTCAGTGACCCTGTATAAAATAAACAAACAAGGAGCCCTGTTGAGCTAACTATATAATAGGCACAATCGTTATGAATTTTAATCATAACATTTTAAAATTATGTTTTTAATTTTATAGAATTAATGTTGTTGTTTTGTAATTAAACAGTTTTGGTTGTTTACTTTGTTTCATGTTATTTTATTCAGTTACTTGTCTAAATGTTATGCTCATTAAAGTTACAGGCACAGTTGCTCTCTTTCTTAAAATCCTTGGTTTGTTTGCTATTTCAACTCCAGCCGCAGAGGTCAGTTTACTATTGTGCCTATTCTCGTGGGATCTTTATCACCTGACAAAGAGGCCAGATATGGACAAATACTTAGTCCTTACCTTCGTGATCCAGGGAACTTGTTTGTCATTTCTTCAGACTTTTGCCACTGGGGTAGGTATTTTTATTGTGTATGTGTTATAGGGAGGCTCAGAATGGAAACAGAGAGTAAGTAACACTGTACCCTACCAAGCATGTCACAGAAAGTGGTTGAAGAAGGTTGGGCATGGATGGGGCTTGTTACCACATCCTTCAGAAACTTGAAGCCAAAAAACTTCAACAACAGGAACTGTCATCCATTGCAAGTAATTCAGATAATTCACTCAGCCATCCAAGATGAAACAAGGTCCTCTGTAAAGGTGGCCTATGACAATCCCCAGAGAAAGCCAAAAGGAATCTGGGTTGCTGTCTCACCTTTTTTCGTCAAGTTAAATCTCCTGATTGGGCACCTGGAATGTTTGAGCACTAAATGAACAAGGGAAAACTGCACATGTGTCTGCAGAAAGGAACAACTATAAAATTGACATGCTGGTAATGTACAGAAACGGATGGAAGAGAATAGAAAGGAAGAAGCTGAACATAAGAAAAATGGTTCTGTCCTCAGAACATGAGGAAAAAAATGCATACCATAGTGAAGGTGTAGCAATAATGCTATCAAAGAAAGCGCAGTAGGCACAAATAGAATTGGGAGCTACAGGACACTGACAGTTATCATCAGCATTCAAAACTGTCACAGTAAAGATGAACATCATCCTGTGTTATATACTAACTCAAATAAGTAATATAAGTGCACATCCTATTTGAGACATAAATACATTTTCAATCACATGACTCATAATTTTAATTATACTTTTTTTTTCCTAAAACCACTTATTGCAGAGCTTGAGCTCCATCTTCCCAGTTCTTTCTCATCTCCTTCAGATCATTTAATATTGTGATGGATATCATGAAATTTTTGTATCTGAATCACCCTCTTCCCCCCTTGTTAACAGAATAACAGGTGTGAGAGATTGCCATTTTGAGTCACTGGAGGAACACACATTTACACAGCTCGACACTGTTAATTTACTCTATTTGGACTGATTGGAAGGGTGAAATGGTGCCATATTCAAATATCAGAAAACAAAATTTTCTTGAATGAACTGCGCTGTATATCCTAATTATAACCCACGCAGAGGTTGAACATGATATTTTTTCTTCACAATAAACCCCCCAAAAAATTACAAAAACTAACAGTTTAAGCAGTTTGTCACAAGAATTCGTTTTTTTCTTTGGAGGCATAAGCTGTTGCATGCTTGATCAGCTGACACTCAATATATAGATGTGATCCAATTCAATTTTTTTCTCTCAGTTCTAGAAGGCATTTAGAAACACACAGTTGCAGTATCAGATTATATAGGGTGCCATGAATGCCCATTCTCATTGATAAAAAAAATTAAATAATAACCCCTTCAGTCATATCTGACTAAGGGAGTGCACCCCTGAGGTGACAGCCCTCAGCTGCTTATTTTCCTGGTGTTCTTTTTGATGTGTTCTCCTCTCCTCTGCTTTCCGTGCTAGCTTCTTTTCGCCCAACCTGAGATGGCGCCATATAGACAATCGCCACTTTCAGCAGCTTTATCCTCCCAGGCTGCTGGATTATTGTCCAGTGCCCTCATATCTCTCTTGCACACATCTTTGAATCTCAGCTGCGGTCACCCAACTGTTATTTTGCTATCTACCAGTTGACCATAGAAAATATCTTCTATGAGGCAGACATGGCCAAGCCAGCGTAGTCTGCACTGTCTAAGCAGTGTATACATTGCTCAGAAGGCCAGCACGACACACCTCGACATTAGTCACTTTGTCCTACCACGAATTACTGAAGATGTGGCGTAGACACTGCAGATGGAAGGTATTGAGCCTTCTTTCTTGCTTAGCATAGGTTGTCCATGTCTCGCTGCCATATAGAAGTGTGCTGGTGATGCAGGCATTATATACCGCAGCTTTGTTCTTCGTTGTGAGTTTGGAGTTTCCCCAAACAAACGTTGTGAGGCGGGCAAAGGTAGCTGCAGCTTTGCCAATGTGGCTGTCAGTTTCTGTGTCCAGAGAGAGTTTGTCGTTAATGGCAGACCCCAAGTATGTGAAATGAATTTGATGAATGCAGAGCATGGACAATAAAATGTTTTAATTTGACTTAGCAGTATTTGATAATTTTAACAGTAGTTTAGTCTTTTTAAAATGTGGCTTACATTTGTCATGTCTTTGTTAGACACATTGTAGCCTAATCAGTTTGAGTCTAGAAAATTGTTGAACAGTAGCAGATGGCTCCCATCTTAAAGATTGTTTTCAGATACATGTAATAAAAAGGATAGTGACACTAATTAACGTATTATATTTCTTTCTAAAGGTAAGAGGTTCAGCTATACTTACTATGAAAAATCACATGGAAAGATCTGGCAGTCTGTTGAGTCACTAGACAAGATGGTCAGTATTCTTGGTTATTTTTTTGTTTTAACTTTGCACGTGTAATAAGCACCAGATGTTTGACTACATCAGTCAAATGTAGTTCCGAAAAATTTAAAAAAAAACATACTGTCATTATGGCTATTCATCACCTATGTGGTGGTGTCATGATGGCTATTCATCACCTGTGTGGTACTGTCATGATGGCTATTCATCACCTATGTGGTCCTGTCATGATGGCTATTCATCACCTATGTGGTACTGTCATGATTGCTATTCATCACCTATGTGGTCCTGTCATGATGGCTATTCATCACCTATGTAGTCCCATGTTAAAGATTGTTTTCAGATTCATGTAATAAAAAGGATACTGACACTATTAACGTATTATAATAATTTCTAATAAGAGCACCCTTACTTACTATGAAAAATCACATGGAAAGATCTGGCAGTCTGTTGAATCACTAGACAAGAGGTGACAGCCCAGTATTCTTGGTTATTATTTTTGTTTTAACTTTGCACGTGTAATAAGCACCTTGTTTGACTTTTCAAATGTAGTCACCATACTGTCATTATGGCTATTCATCACCTTTGTGGTGGGTTCATGATGGCTATTCATCACCTTGTGCGTATCGTCAGGCTTCATCCATCCCTGTGTGGATCCATGTCCATGGCTATTCATCACCTATCTCTGGTACTGTCATGATACATCTTTGACCTATATGGTCCCCAACTGTCATTGATGGCCATCTCTACCTATGTAGTCCTGTCATGATGGCTGTTTATCACCTATGTGGTACTGTCATGATGGCTGTTCATCATCTCTGTGGTACTGTCATGATTGCTATTCATCACCTATGTGGTACTGTCATGATTGCTATTCATCACCTATGTGATACTGTTATGATTGCTATTCATCACCTATGTGGTACTGTCTTGATGACTATTCATCACAAGCAAATGTATAGCGGTCATTCAAATGAACTAGCCCTGATGACTAGTGAATATAAGCTACAGGTGTGATATGAAAGCCAACACAGAGAAAACAAATATTCACTGACTGTCACAGATAATTTAGATATGTAGGAAGGAAGATGTGTCTGAAGCGCATAGACCATTGTAGATGTTAATGTTGAGATGATGATGAGGTGTTGACTGCTTATAAGCTGTTGACTGATCAGGGTTGTTGAGTTGTGATTACCGCTGGAGGTATTGAGAAGTAAGCGCTAGTTCTCTTGTAGCATCGAGCAGCTAGGTGATTTTCTCCCAAAAGATTACAGTAATCGAATTCCAGAGATCAGCAGCTTCTCATTGCTGTAAACCTGGCTAGAATCCTGCACTTGCACTGTGGAAAATAATATAGGTAATCAATCTTGTTTTATACAGATATATTAACTAAAGCCACTCTGGACATCTCGTCTCGGAATGGCGCCTAATAATATATTTACTTGAACCGTAACATCTGTCTTTTCCTTAAAGCGGACTGTCTGTCTGTTTACAAATTCCTGTCTAGCAGTAGTCTCACACTGGTGGGGGTCAGTCAAGGCAACCATTGTTACAAGCATACACGCCTGGCCATGTGTGTCCATGCATGACTGCACTGGAGGAATGTTATCTCATTCACTCGTCCATCTTGTTTCCTTCACTCGTTCACAAGTTCTTCATCACTTGTCCAATATCATTAATAGTATGTTCTGATATCCGCAAGTTTTTTCATCATTATAATACATAAAGTTGTATCATGCATAGTACCTAAATGCAAAATAACTATGAATCTAATGTATGGAAATTAAAACACAATATTTAGTATTTTACACTTTACATAAACTAATCCCTGGATATTCTTCTTCTTCTTTGATCCTTAGCCGCCGACCGTCAAAGCAGTCAGTGGCCATCACGCCTAGTGGCGTCTTGTAGGGCAACAACAAATTGATTCCCCTTTGCTTGGTCGGTGGCCATCATTCGTACAGTGCCCCAACTATGGTTCATTCTTT
Organism: Oreohelix idahoensis; assembly: GCA_024509875.1. NCBI lineage: Eukaryota > Metazoa > Mollusca > Gastropoda > Stylommatophora > Oreohelicidae > Oreohelix > Oreohelix idahoensis. The sequence continues at coordinate 78,981 of JAMPIV010003956.1, read as the reverse complement.
GCATCTCAGCCTCCACAGTCCTCCACCAGGTTGTTTTTGGTCGGCCTCTCTTTCGTTTTCTTTCAGGGGTCCAAAGCATAGCTGTTCTTGTGATGGCATCGGGGTCTCTTCTGAGGACATGGCCAACCCAGCTCCAGCGTCTGCCAGCTATGATGGTGTGCATGTCCTCTTGTTTGCTCCGAGTAAGCAGATCTTGGTTGGTGATGGTATTCGGCCAAAAGATTCAGTGAATTTTTCTTAGGCATGTTGTGTGAAAAGAGGACAATTTCGACATTTCCTTCTCTGTAACTCTCCAGCATTCCGCACCATAGAGAAGCACACAGCTCTGATATAATCTTAATTTTGTGCTTGTGCTGTATTGAGAGGACTTCCAGATGTTGTTTAGGCTAAAAAAGGCTGTTCTTAGCTTATTCATTCTGATGTTGATGTCTTTGCCTGCCCCGCCGTCTGGTGTTACTATGCATCCTAGGTATGTGAAGGTGTATGTCTGTACCAGTTACTGATTCCTTACTGATATGGGCTCAGGGTTGCTCACATTGAGCGTCATGACCTCTGACTTCTTTAAATTGATGTTCAAGCCCACCTGCTGGCTAAACTTATTAAGTCTATCCATTTTTTCCTGGATGTGTTGATGTGAATGTGCTAGTAGTGCAATGTCATCTGCATATTCCAGATCTTCCAATGTAGAAAATGTAGTTCATCTTATTCCTCTTGGACTGCCCTCTGTTGTCTGGCGCATCACCCAGTCTATGACTGTTAAAAATAGTGGTTGATAAGGGGCATCCCTGTCGTACTCCTGTCTTCACCTCAAAGGTTAGGTTGCTCTGCCCAACACTACACGTAAAGTTGGCATAGTGGCTTTTTATGATTGACACTATGCAGCTTGGAATTCCATAAGCCCTCAGTATTTTCCATAAACTGTCCCTATGTATGCTGTCAAAAGCCTTTTCAAAATCAACTAAATTAATGTACAGCTGTCTTTGCCATTCTGAGCACTGCTCTATAATGTTCCTGAGAGTGAATATATGATCCCTGGATATTAGAGTTAGCTAATTAAGTGAATACTGAGAGTTTGCTTACCGCTCAGATCTATTATCTACATCTTAAGAATTAGAATAACATTGTACTCAAGACACATATCTTCTTCTTCTTTTGATCGCATCTTTGATGTTTACACCGTCAGACGAGTTCTCATGATGAATTCGACTGTTGTTTGAAGTTCCTCTTTAGCTCCATATAGCTTTGAGTTTAGTGTTGAGTCATTGGGCCAGTATATCTTTCTTAACTGGTCATACAGAGGACAATCGTGTAGAACAGTGGTGGCCAAGCTAAGGTTGGCCGAGGGCCAGATTATGGTAAAGGGTAACACCCGAGGGCCAGACCTATAAAATCCTTTAAAAAACGTTCTGATATTTAGTTTTACATATATAATTAACCACGTACAGAAAGCAATGGCAAACTACTGTGCTGCACATCTGCCAAGACATGTATACCAGTCTTCGAACTGAAATTACTGTTAACAAAACTGAAATTACTGTTAACATAAAATTATATTCAAACGAATGCTGTTGTTTTAATTTGTGTGAAGAGTTGGGCTTCATCACAATAAAAGTCCGGCCAAAAACAGTTGGCGGGCCCGGTCAAAACAGTAATCAGGAGTTTTTTGGCCATAACATGCTCAGCAGTTTGTTCGTTTAATCCACATGTGCACAGTGGTGAAGCAGACAATCGTAGCTTGTGCATGTGTTTATTCAGTTAGTTATGCCCTGTCCTGAGTCGAAAAATAGTTATCTGTCCCTGCCGGTCGAGAGTGTGATAGTCGTCTTTGGGTTGGTTCTGTTCTCTTCTGATAGTCTGGATAGCTCTCTTTTTCTCAAAGTATGTGACTTCATTATCTTCTTGTTCACATTCTCCTCCCTTTTTTTGCAAGTTTATCTGCCTTTTCATTTCCGGGTACACCACAATGAGATGGTACCCACTGAAGTATGGTTCTCTTTTTTGGCAGCTACCTTGTTTAGTTCATTTCTCAGATGCGGGAGTTTACCACCCTTGAGAGCTTGCAGGACAGACAGTGCATCTGTGAGGATGACTACCTGGTGGCAGTCAGAGTTGGTGTTATAAATCATATTTGCAGCTTGCTCTAGGCTTGAACCTCAGCTGTATAGTTGGAACAGAATTTACCAGTGGGAATGTGCCTAGTCTCATAGTGGTTGTCAGGATATGAGATAAAGATACCGGCACCTCCATTCCTAACAGCATTAGTTGCTGATCCATCTGTATAGGCATGTATCCATGATTGATCGGGATAGCTTTCTTGGATCATACTCAATGTAGCAGTTCGTTTTTGCAGATCATTATAACTCACATCCACTTGTGAGACCACTGACTGATGATGTATTATTTTGGAGGGCACTGCATGGCATGGTACCAGGGAAATCTAGGTGTTGGGATAACTACATTGGTGTTTTAGTGGATATCCCTATTCTTGTTGCATGGTGCCATTTTTACTGTCTTTTTCCCCATTGCCAGCATAAAGCATTTAAGTCTGTGGACCACTTTGCTGAAATGCTTTTGTCTCGATTTAAGGCAGTCCCACGGAATAGCGTTTGCTTGCACGAAAAATCCAATGTGCAGTACTTTTTTTGATGGATCTTCCATGCCTGATCTGATTCCATGGAACCACTCTGGCTAATCTGGTTTACTGCAATCTTTTTGGAGGGATAATAGCTGCTCCCATGGTACAGGGTTACTGTGGGCTTCAGTGGTGTGTTCTCATCATGGATTAGGTCTTCACTTTTTGTCTTATTAAGATGCACAAAGCTGCTTTTGCTACGCTTTAGACGTCCCAATGCCAGATCATCTAGTCTTGCCTTCATTGGGTGCGTTGGCATACTGTTGTACTTTTCCATCTGGATCATGGTCTTTGTGTCTCTTCTATGGGACAATGTCTGTAATCCAGCAACCTTCTGCATCTCTGTTATTGGTGTAGTTTTCATGGCTCCTGTAATGAGCCTGAGAGCTTGATTTTGCACCTTGTCAAAAGACTGCAGATGTGAGTTAGCAGCTGATGACCATGCTGCTGAGCTAAACTCTAAGTGTGGTCTTATTACTCCATTATAAATCTTCTTTAGATTTCGTTCATTTGCTCCCCAGTTGGTAACTGCTAATTTTCTGCGTATGCCTAGTCGTCTTCGGGCCTTTCCTTCTGCATTTTCAATATGCTTATTCCATGTAAGCCTTTGGTCAAATGTCACCCCAAGATAGGTGGGGTAGCTTTCTTCCTTGATCACGGTTGTCCCTAGGTGTATGTTAGCTGATTTGTCCTTGGGGGCGAGGGAGAACAGTGTTGTGGAGGTTTTGTCTGTGTTTATTGTGATAAGCCATTTCTCTGCCCATGACACTAGCATGTCTGCTGCCCGCTGCATTCTATAATTTGCTGTGGTGACATTTTCATCAGCGCACCAGAGTACTAGGTCATCTGCATATAAGGCAGCTTTAACTCCTGCAGGGAGATCTTTCACCAGGTCATTGATGTAAACAAGGAAGAGTGTTGGGGGAAATTACTCCTCCTTGAGGTACCCCCTGATGGAGCAACACTTTTCTGCTCTGCAGACCGTCAAGAGTGACTCTAGTTCTCCTGTTATGCAAGTATGACTGGATCCATTTCATCATGTTGCCTTGGATTCCACTTCTCCTAAGTTTTGCAATGAGGCCATCTTTCCACACCTTGTCAAAGGCCTGCTTGAAGTCGACCCAGATCGTTAGGACCTTTTTCTTCTCCTGGAAGGCATCTTCTATTGCTTGAGACAAGTAAGTAACTTGGTCTTCTATACTGTAGCATTCTCTAAATCCAGCTTGTTCCGGCACCAGGATCTGCTCAGACTCTAAATACCATTTCAATCTGTGGTTGACTATTCGCTCCATAGTCTTCCCAACACAGCTTGTGAGACTGATTGGCCGGTAACTTGCAGCCTCGGTCTTACATTTCCCTTTCTTTAGTATGGGTATTGTGATGGCTTCTCTCCATACTTGGGGTACCGTTCCTTTCAACCAGCTGTGGTTGAATATCTCAAGCAGTTTTGTCTTTGCTGCTGAGCTCAGATTTACTAGCATTTCGTTGCTGATTTTGTCTGGGCCGGGTGACTTTTGAAACTTAAGCTTGGAAATAGCCTTCTGTAGTTCTCCTAGTGTGATGGGTTCCCTCATTGGGGCAGGAGTATCTGTCTGTCCCATGGTTGCCAGTATTTCTTTTCTTATCTCTCTCTGATGGTCTATGTTAATGGGTAAGTTGCTTTCTGAACTGTATCTTCTAGCAAACAAGTCTGCAGCTTGTTTTCCTCTGAAAAGTTTGCCACCTTCATCCAATGTGATAGTCTGCCTAGGTGAGGAACGCTCTTCATTTAGAGACTTGACTAATCTCCAAAGTTTCCTGCCGTCTTTCTCAAGGTTCAGCGATGCCGTTTTAGTTCTCCAGCTTTTCCGTTTTTCTTCTAGCTTTGTTCTCTGAAACTCTGCTACAGCCTTTTTCCATTTGTTGTGAGTTTCAAGTGAAGGCTGAGACTCTGCGTCCTTTCTAGCCCTGTCCATAGCTTCCTGACGTTCTTGGAGTGTGCTGGACCAGTATGGTATGTAGTTACGCCGGCATCCTTTGGGAATGGTTTCTTTTGCAGCTTGTAGTATGCATCTGTTGAAGTCTTTTACCACTTCATTAATGTCTCTGTTCTGTACCTTGAGGGTAGACAGCAGCGTGTTCACCTGATGCCTGAATAAACCCCAGTTGGCTTTTTTGTAGTTCCATCTTGTAATGGCTGGGCCTGTACTGAGAGTTGCACTCTGGACAGTAAGAAAGATTGGGCGATGGTCGCTTCCCCCTAGTTGGTCTCCTACTTCTCTACTAATAGATCCAGCTATATCTGGGGTGGGGAAGGCAAGATCTGGTGTTTGAAGTTGTGTGCCATCCTCTGGAGTAGAAGGTAGGAGTATCTGTGGCATTATTGACTAGGATTAGGGAGTGATCATCTTGCCAAGTTTCAACCTCGTTCACCTCTGTGATCCAGATGGTTATAGCCCCAGCTCTGGGAGTGGCTATTAAAGTCTCCAACTGCTATAAAGTTGGTGGCTGGTACCTGTATAGAGCTGAGACTCAGGGGTTTGTTGTTCGGACAGTAATAGTTCAGGAGTTCTATTTCCATCTTGTCTACCTTTATCTGCAACAGCTGATATTCTGCTCCATCCATGTAGGTTTTCCTTTCGTGTGCAGGAATGTTATTCCTTACAAGAGTAAGTACTCCTCCTTTTCGTCTATCTTTTCTGTCGGATCTGAAGCATTGATATCCCCTTATTTTAAAGGTTTGATCTGCTTTCAAGTGAGTCTCTTGGATACAGCAAACACTGACTTGCTTCTCATACAAGATGTTTTCCAGCTCTGTCTTTTTGCTGTATCCAGCCTGCTTGCTGTTCACTCCCTCTGCATTCCAGTGCATCATGACAAGTGGCACTCTGGGTTTCTCTTTTTCTGTTTTGTTTTGGTCAGTAGTTCTCCTCCGCCGTCTGCTGACTCCACAAGACGGTCTAGAGGGTCCTCCAGTAGCTGAGGGTGGGCTCTGTCGAGGCTCAGAGCCCGGCACTGCACCTGCCTGGTGGAGCTCCACAGGGCGAGCACCAGTACGAGATTTATTTGACGGTGTACTCTCCATAGAAAAAAAAAGCGAGCGAGTTGCGTGATACTGTGGTTTCCGGTGCGCCTTCTGGCCCAGTATCTACGACTTTAGCACCTGTTCAACGGGAGAGTGGGCTCATCCCTAATCTGTTTATGTTCCCAGTAGTAGACTATTCGCAAGCAGCCTGGGGGTGTCACTGCTCTGCGCGGACCTTGTTTACCGAGGCGGCGTCCGAGCTCGTATGGTGAAAAATATGGTTGCATTATCTTCAAAAAAGACCTGTCTTTCCCGTGGCTATTCTGCCATCCTGCAACTTTGAGCTTAGGGAGTTCTGAGCTCCAGTCTCTTTCCCAGGCATTTTATCCTGGCCTGGCACGCATACAGAGGACCCCACTTCTGGTTCTAAGTTAGCAGTTGGGGATAGGTGGGGTGGCACACTGTGCATTCCCCGTCATCCAGGGGGGGGCTCTCCAACTATGCAGAGCTTGCACAATGCTGTGCTCTGGTTCTGGGCTCACCCAAGGAATCCTCACGTCCTGCACAGAGCCACTTCCAGATACCCACCACCTGCCAACCCTCCATTGTAGAAATCTCCTGCATGCGGCCATCCAGTCAAGAGCCAGTATTAAGTCTGGTGCCCAAGTGATCCCCCCAAGCTCAGTGTGCAATGCTGGGTTCTCATCATGCTGCAACACAGGGGGATTGTGATGCTCAGCCATCTCTCTCAACTCTGCACCGATAAGTGACATCGGGGACTTAACTTGCCTCAGTACTGGGAGGCCCCGTTTCCGGGTACACCACACACAGCCAATTGAGGCAACGGTCGCCGTGGGCGTGTCTTCAGTGGGGAAGTTGTGGAGTCTTCCTGTCCATGTTCTTGCACATCCTAACACTGCCCGCAAGACATCGGAGGTTTGGAGAGTGGCCTTCTCTGCTTTTTTGAGCCGGGGTGGGCTCCCCGGGCAAGTCTCGATGGGGATCGGGACGTGTCCACGCGCCAGTGGGCCCAGCATCGGCCGCATCTGATGGAGGACTTGCTCTGCCAGGTTGAGTTAGTAAATTCCAACTTTGTCATCTCTTGGCATTGTGATGCTGGGGTGCCTGTGGATTTCCTACCGCCCCGGGTAGAAGCCAGAAGTGTACTGTGCCAGCTCTGGGGGAGATAAAGGGGGTGTTTCTACGTCTCCCTGAGATACGTAGCCAAGGTAGGGCTCACAGTGCTCATTCCGCGCCACCAAATTGTCTGCTGGTTACGCCGAGTTCTCCGAGGCTCTAGGCACATGAGCAAAAGTTGAAGGCAATAGGATCGTCATGTCCTGAGTCTCTGTGCCTGTACGATGGGTTCCGATCTTCAGGGAGCAGTCCACACTCGTTTCCACTCCCAAGACTTGTTCAGTATCCATCTGGCTCCTTCCCACCCACTGAGGGCGTGTACGGTGTAGTGCACCGGTTTTATTATCGAGGTTTGCTCCTCTAGATCCATTGTGTTTAGCCTGAGGATTCGCACCCTCAGTTACCAGGACTACCTCGAGGAGGGTGTGGCTCTTCACCACGCACAACGGTCTTGGGGTATGAGAGGTTTTGCTAGGCCAAGAGACTGACACCGCAATGGTCGCTCCTTTCATGAACAAGAATTCACTAGGCCTAGGGTGAAGCAAGGGGGGAAACCCACTACCCACAACACCAACACATCATACCCCCTGTCTGTAAAAGACTTTGCCCCAAGACACATATAACTGTAGATATAGTGTAGCTTGAGGCCTCACTTCAATAAGTGTGCATCTCTTTAAATGGTTATCTCAGCAAGTCCTTTCTAAACTAAAGTTAGCATTTGTTCGCATGAGGCTAAAACAGATTCTCGTTCCCACACCAATAGTTAATTATTTCCAGTCTTTTGTTTAGACATGCACAAAGATTTATGGTTCTTGTGTTCCCAGGGTCAACCACTGAAAATGGAAATATAATACTCTGGGAACTACTGTTTCGGCTAAATTAAGAAATCGGACTGAAGTCCCTTAAGATAGAAATTGTTAGTGTCTTTGTACAAGAAGATAGCATTTGGATCGAATGGCAGGGCTATTAGTGAAGACTTGAAAAACAGCTATAGAACAGAACACAGGTGCAAATACTTCCTAGAGAAACAGACATATGTGAAGGAAGAGAAAAGTATGGAATTTGAAAATAATTTTGACGAAGCCTTCAAACAACTGTAACAGAGACGCAGTGATGGATAAAGGGTTAAGCAACCACAATATAGATGTTACCATATGGGGTTTACAAAAAGGGACAGAGACGTGGACTAATACATTCTAGGGTACCACTTAGAAAAAAGGAAAACTCAATAACTTTCTATCCCTTTAATCATTAGAACTAAACATGGCCATGAAATGACATGAGTGAACTAAAAAATTGACTGCTAAAAAAAGCATACCTGAATGTATGTGAAATATTAATCAAGCCCCTTGGCCATAAATAACCACAGCTCACCACATCGAGCATGGAGGCAATCTAACAGTTCAAACTAAGGAAGTTGTTTAACTAGGGCTGCTGAGCTTCTCGCTCTTTTTGCAGTCAATGCCAAGTTGAAGACTCCTTGGTATTATCTACACTGTAGATCTAGGCTTTTCCTGTGGCTTTTCTGCCATTCCGAAACATGCTGAGTTGAAGTCATGAGCTCCAGTTTCTCCAGCTTGGCTTGCATTTAAAGGATCATCACATAGGGGTCCCAAGCTAGGAGTAAGAAGCACGTGGCATGCTGTGCATTCCCCACCATCCAAGTGGGCTCTCCAACTATGCAGAGCTAAAATGCTGTGCTCTGGTTCTGGGCTGTCCCAAGGAATTGTTCCATCCTGCACAGAGCTACTTCTCAGCTCCCCCTGCCCATCACTGGGTCCATAGTGAGGTCCTCCTGCATGCTGTCAACCAGGTCAAAGCCAAAGAATCACATCTGGGGCCCAAGTGACTTCTCCATGCTTAATGTGCAATGCAAGTTTCTCAACAAGTTTCACCACAGTGGGAATCCCTGGAAGTGTGTGGATGATTTCAAGAGTCAGTGAGGGTGTAATTAGCCTCACAGACAGAGATTCACTTCCACATATGTATGACTCCAGATATGCCTCCATGCATTAAACTAAGGAAGTCAAGTATAAACTCACAACATGAGTTTCAAAAAGGACCTATCATAGGTCACCACCGTAAAATGATAACCAGCACTAGTCCTATACAAACAAAAACTCACAACTGGTAAATGAAATTAAGACTTGAATTGTGCATCAACTCACAACAAATGCAAATTAAGACTACTTGTGTATATGATGGCCATCTCATTAATCCTATTATTTATGGAGCAACAACTGTCGGTGATCCCCTTGCAGGAAGCTTGCACCAAGCGTTCACATGCTCTTGCAGTGGTAATATTTGTAGCAGTTTGTTTGCCACATACAACCTCATATTAGTCACCTTGTACAACGTACCTGAGGGTGCATTAGTCCCATTCTTTTTTGGTCTCATCAGAGACCCCTGGGAACTACACAGGGCAGTTGATCAGGAATCGACAAAATCAAATGCAGTTTAAAGAATATTATTTTGACACAACTTTTACTATACATTAAAGTAAGGGTTATCCCATAACAGATACTGCTGTAGGAGAGTGAAATGTTAGAGACTCTCCACACCAGGTCTTGATTTATGAGATGGGGTGACCAGTTTCCATCCTTGCTACCTTTGCTTTCTCTAACTCAAGGGCAGAGTCAGGTACCAATTTACAGCTGGATGGACTGAAACGTGATTCTACCAGGTACTGAATTCAAAACCTGGTAACTTTGCCGCTAGAGGCAAGTGCTCTAACCATGCTATCAATCGGATGTTCATGAAACATTATGTGAAACAACTTTTTAAAGACTTTTAATGGGCTATTTTGTCTTGTACATTGCCATACTTTATGACAAATGTAAATTATTTCACATTATTAAATTTGATTTGAGAAAGAAGGAATAGAGAATGACTCAAGAGAAGGTGGATCTATGTGACTATACATTTTAAATATAAAGTGGTGGTACCGTTAATTTGTAAAACTGATTCAATACCAATTTTATTTCTTAATATATATATTTATGGTATTTAGATTGCAATAAACCAGTAATCAGCCCTATCTGTGGTGCTTCATGGCATAAAAGTAATGGTAGTTCCATAGCAGATCCTGCCATAGGGTAATGGAGGTTGGAGACTTCACTATACTATGTCTCGGCTTACTTAGGTGGAGTGACCATTTTCCTTCCTCACTATTTTTTCCTTCAATAACTTTGTTGCACAGTCAGGTACCCATTCACAGCTGAATGAAACATGAAGCAACCAAGTTTCTAACCTTATAACTTTGCCTTGAGTAGTACTAAAGCATTCTGACTGTCATGATGTGGATTTAAGTTTATAGAGATTGGCCTGAGTATAGGCAAGACCTAGTATGAGAAAGTCTGAGAAGATAGAATTTAGATGAAAATGACACATAAGGAAGGGAAACCCGAGGCCTGTAAACAGTAAATTAATATTATTGGGGATGCCTAGCTGGCGGGGAGGATAGTGTGATTTGCTTGTATAGCTAGGCGGTGTTGTCGTACGGAAGGTACGGGGTTCGAACCCTGGGTAAGCCACTCACGTCTGTTGTTTTTCTGTTGTCTAGTGTTCTACTTCTTTATTTCTTACAAGTGCCTGAAAACATACCTTTATGTTTGTCTAATATTAATTTAGATGAAAATGACAGTGACTGTGGACAGATGAGGCTATTGGCTCAAGGGTGAGAACCTGGATTGACTCTCCCTTGCCACTTGTGACTAAAATTATGCTATAACCTCACCCCCCTCTAACTACCTTTAAACACAAGGAGATAAGGTATAAATAACGACCACAGACACCACTATACAGACAACATATAGGTACAGTATAGTATAGAAGCTGATTTAGTCTACAATATATAGATATTTTATTTACAAAATAAAACATTAAATGTCATCATACAGCAAAGAAATAAATATCGTGCACTGTTGCACAGACCTGAAAACCAAAGAACCAATTAAGTAGATAGACACATAAAACCCACAACCACATTCACTCAGTCAGTCACCCTGCTGGGGAAAAATAGAATGATTAGTGATTGTAACCACACTCTAACTGGTGGGGCATCAACTTTAGCCACCACTTCCTAATATTATAATATTTTCTACTGTCTCTGTCCTGCTGACTCTGCCTAAATGAATTTTTACACAGCTTCCAACTTGTTAGGCAATCTGCGCCACTAACTAAAACACTGGACTGCTACCTAGTAGACTTTTGTAACATCTATTACTCAGAAACTGTTCTCTAAGGATATCATCAGACCCTACTGGTCCCGGCTATCTCCTCTCCCTCTCTCTTTGCTTCAGTGTCTCTCTGACACTCTTGACATCTGCTGAGGTGGCGTCTCCGTTACGCCTTCTTTCGTTGACTTGTCAGAACCAGGAATGTTCACCCTCTCTCCTGTGTTCTGACTTCTGCAATGATGACTTGATTATCAAGCAAGAGGTACTTGACTAAAATATAGAAGCTCCTCTTCTGCTGAATAGCTTCTCTGACTTGCCCCATTAACCCGCTCAGGGTTTAGGGGAACACAGCATTGATTTCTGGCTGTATAACTCTAGACCAATTTCCCGGATACGTGCTGTTGTTGGAGTGGTATAACGAGCTTTTCGCTCTGGATTTATTTAACGATGAACACATTCCCGCCGAAGCAAGGGGCTTCGCGGCATGCGAACTGCTATCGTATTTCTTTCGCCTCTAGCGATATCGAGCTCTCGGCTCCTGCAATGCCAACCTTGCCGTTGGAAATTTGTATAGGACAAACTCCACTCTTCCACTGTACCGTGAACCGCTGTGGACAAAAGAAATGCATCTAATGTACAACAACTTCAACCATAACTCAATCTCTAACATATAGCTCCCATAAATCCTATGCTACCCGCAACTCAATCCAGCTCCCCTTCACCCGCTATGCACAACGATACATAAATATTTCTAACCACGTGTCACTCAATCTCACACTCCTTCCCTTCCCCGCTTCAATGAAAATCTTCGGGTTTATATACAAGAAAATCCCCGCGGACTTTCGGCCTACGTCATAGCTATAGGGTCTTACTAACCCAATGGAATCGCTTACAAAATTTATAACGGGATCTACACCAATAGATTTGAAAGCACGTTGTGACCTGTTTATCCCGACCGCGCGCGTTTCCCACTTACGTCATATTGCGTGAGCCAAACAACGGAAACTTTCCACCCCGTGAATATCTCACGCGCTGTTAAACAAAGACTTGACCGCGATAATTCTTTAACAAAGAAACTGGGACTACGAGATCGTGATTAATTTAATAAAGAAAACCCTTGTGATCGCAAATTAATTTTAAAGAAAAGAAAACTGGTGCAAGTATAAACTAAACCTACCGTCATAAAACGCAATAAATTACCTACAGAAAAAGACCAAACACATAATAATTTTGAAAGAGAAGAAAACTGGGCCTCTTGAAAAACAGAATTACAGTACAGCATCACACTGACCACTCTGCAACCTGATGCTCATCACAGAAAATGTTGTAGGTCCATTGACCTTTAAAACAGATCTGATCATTGTGACATGCCCCAAAGTGAAGACACAATGTCAGCTGACAAAACTATTAAAATAAGATCAAATTTGCAGTTGAAGGTCAGAACTCGCCTGGGGCTTTTGATTGACTAAAGCCCGTCTGACCCAGCTGTTGCCATTTTCTTCCGTGTCATTGTGGATGGGTCCTTGTGCTATATAGGTCCTTGTGCTATATAGGTCCTTGTTATATTGTCAGACTCTCAAGCCATGCTTCAAAAAGTTCAAAATGGATGGCTGCGTCAGGAATGGAAAACATCAATAGAATCCTCAAGTCTTGAAGAACTGGGGTGTGGATCTACTGTCCTGGTCATGCAGGGGTACGTGGCAATGAGAGAGCTGACAGACTGGCCTCGAGAGCACCCATAGTGGGGATACTGGACATGGATAAGGGAGAGATACTAAGGGCTATTAATGATCGCCTGCTGGATAATGACACTTCAATGGATGAATCAACAAGGTTGAGGCTGTTGGAGTTTGGCATCAAACGTGGGTCTAGCAGAAATGAACGTGAGAGAGGATGCATCCGTCGTATGTACAACCAGCGTGCTACAGGAACAATTATCATTCATACTCTTCAACATTTGCTGAGTGAGACTGAGCACCTATGGGTTTGCCCGGAGTACAATGAGGTCGATTCTGATTAACAGTAACCTTGTGCTTGTCATGATATATTTTTGAAAACTGTAGTTTTGTTGCAGACACAGTGCTCACAAATCCTGCAGTCTGTTAGTTTCACAAAGTAATGCAATCGGCAATGGGTGGAAGAAATAAAAGAAGGCTTGAGGATTTTAGGGCTTCCCAACCTTGCATGCAGTTTGTTATATTTTAGGGATTCAGATATCAGTATTTGTTGCTTTATTTTGTTCTAATGATTTGTGACTTATTTTTCTTTTGTAAGTAACATTTGTTGTTATTCTTGTCTACCACGATGTGTAACAAAATTTATATATTCTGCTTTATTGATTTAACCTTTAGGGCATGGACATCATCGAAAAAATGGATCCCTCTGCCTTTACCAAGTACCTTCAGACATTCCAGAACACAATATGTGGTCGGCATCCAATTGGTGTCCTGCTGAATGTAAGTGTATGGTTTTGAAAATTTTTTTTTTTTGGTTCCTGGGTTGATCTTTAAGGTGTTTTATCAAGTAGTCTTGTTATCAAATATAAATACAACACAATCAAGCTCTACTCATAGTAGAGTAATTCTAACAACATTAATGCACCATGCCACTAAAAATGGCCGCAAATTTAGTAATAAAAAACTTTGTAGGAAAACTGCTAAATTGTTCTTTTACATATGAAGCAAAATGAGATGTCTTATTTATGAATATATTTAGAACAGTATGATTTTGTCAAGTGAATGCAGACATTTAGACATGGAATGGTTTAAATGTCCAGTAAAATGTGAAAAACTTGTACAAATGTGCATGATATCTCACGATAAACAGCATAAATTTACACAGACATTAGAATTTGAGACCTAGTAATAAATGGAAACTGGTTCCTCAAAGTTTGTTTTTTGCAGTCTCCATTAAAAAATATAACATGAACTAGTTCTAAATACATTTCTCTCTTCTTGTATCCCACTTTTACTATTCAGGCAGTTGATCACCTTCGTCACACAAGCAATGGTATTAGAATGGAGCTGAAATTCTTGAAGTATGCCCAATCAAGTCAGTGTGAGACATTGCATGACTCCTCTGTCAGTTATGCTGCTGCAGCATTAGTGATGAAGTAATGTGGTCTGGATACAGTAGTGTACTGTTTAATAGGCTTATGAAATTAAACTAATGCACACCAATACAGAGAATCAGTTTTTTAGGTTTTGCTTGTATAGTAACAAAAATCATGTAGTAGCTGGACTCAGTTGATGCCAAAGTCCTTTACTCCATTCACACTCTGTGGATTTTACAGTAATATAATTGGAATGTGGTTTCATACGAGGGACGTTCAAGTCAAACCGGGACTTTTGTTTGTACAAACTAAAAGAACAAATTTGTAGGAGTGAAATTGCCATTTATTTTTCGATATAATCCCCTGCAACATTTATACACTTATCCCAGCATTTAATTAATGCTTGAAAAGCTTTAGCGTAGAAAGATAATGTCAGTACTCCTGAACCATCGTAGGACAGCCTGCTTCACTTCGTCATCAGGGCTAAAATGCTGACCTCCCAGGAACTCTTTCAGGGGTCCAAACAGGTGGAAGTCGCTCGGAGCGAGGTCTGGGCTGTAAGGGGGAATGTGGCAATACCTCCCACCCGAGTTGCTGTAATTTGCACGTGGTGCGGTGAGCGGTATGTGGTCGTGCGTTATCCTGTAGAAACAGGATGCCTTTTCTTATCAAACCAGGTCGTTTTTTCCACAGATGGTTATGCACATCACTTAGAATGCAACAGTACTCTTCACTGTTGATAGTGGCACCACGGGGTAGAAAATCCACGTGAATAATGCCACATTTGTCCCAGACAACACTCGCCATCACTTTCCCAGCAGACACAATTTTCCAAAATTTTTTGGGTGGTGGTGAGTCCTTATGCTTCCACTGCATGGATGCTCGTTTTGATTCCGGAGTGAAATGATGCACCCAGGTTTCATCACACGTAATGAAGCGATTCAGAAAATTCTGGCCTTCCCTGCCAAAACGATCCTTCAACTCAGTGCAGACTTGAACTCTTCTCTGCCGGTCAAAAGCGGAAAGCTGTCTTGGCACCCAACGTGCACTAACTTTCCGAAAATGCAAATTTTCGTGAATGATAGTCTGCACCGTCCCCACAGAAAGATTTGTCTCTTGTGCAATTTCCCGACAGGTTATGAGTCGATTTTCCAGGATCAGGCATTCCACACGCTGGATGTTCACACGAATGACTGCTGTTGGCTGGGAGCCGCCATGGCCGGGATTGTCGTTCACAGATGTACGGCCTTCTTTAAAACATTTACACCATTCAAATGTCTTACTGCGACTGAGTGTCTCATCACCGTATTGTGCTTGCAGTCTTCTGTAAATTTCTGCGGGTTTCACGCATTCTTTCACAAGAAACTTCATTATAACACGCTGTTCCATGCATGCACTAACTCTGTTGTCCGCCATTTTCATTATCTATCAGGGACTGACCCGTGACGCGTACGCCACCTAACGGTAATACAAGTAGGTCACACTTGTTACTTACTACTGTCAGTAGTACCACCACTCTAGCATTCCTTCCTGTACTTCCAGAACAAAAAGTCCCGGTTTGACTTGAACGTCCCTCGTACATTGAGTAAGCATATATTGCATAAATACCTCATTTTAACCCACCAACCCTATTAATCAGTATTATAGGAAGAAAAGCAGGACATCAACTGTATTAGGTGTCATTTGCTTTTTAAGTGCACTATCAGTATGGGAAACTGCCGGTATGTTTTAATTTCTGTTTTTAATACTCAGGAGGGATAATTTCTTATGGCAATTTGAAGCATATTGTGAAGATTATTTCTTAACATTCTCTGCTGTAAATACAGTCCGTTTTGTTCTTATCTGGCATTGATGATCTCTTTCAATTTTCTACTTCTTTAAAATCAATTTCTTTGTTGCAGATATTTTATAACTTTGGCTTCCACGTTTTGCAGATACATGTACAACAAATTTCAAGCATGGTTTGAAATATTTAATTTCTGTGACATATTTATTTTGTGTGGCTTTTAAAATTTATTCTGTTACTTTCCTGTAGTTTTGAGCTTCGCCAAGTTATAAATGCATCTGAATAATTTTTTAAATAATTTGCAGCAGACTGAACTGCAGTTTCAATTAAAAAAAAAAAAAAGTAAGTTGTTTTCATTTGGTTGACTTGATTATCTTCAGTTATTCTGAAATTTTGGTGCTAACATAGCTTTCAATTAAAGCTAGTACTGTTTTGAGAACTTGACAGTATTATTTTAAATTAGATGATCTGAGATGAAAAAAAAATGCAGGTTGCTCTTTACTTTTGCGAAGCATTATATGTAAAGTAATTCATGATTGACGCATTATATTTGTTATACGTCATAATGTATGTGTCAAGACCTATAGTATAAAAATGGGGGGTTAAATAACAGGCCCCACTACTATGCTCTCCCACTGTCCGTGCTGGATTGAACTCGAGATAGACAATGGCTCGTGTACACTACTGGACCACACGAACAATGGCTGACACAAGAAAATAAGGCTTCCAAAACAGCTAATATCCTTTTATTAGGAACACCACCAATTGGCCACAGACGGCCATAATGAAATGCATAAATATAAGCGCTACCACTGCAAGCCAGTATACAATATATATAGGCACCATCAGAAACCTACCTGCTACGGTGAACTCCACTCACACAAGTGGCAAGAATATACCTATGTCAAACTGACAATCTTCATAATACACATCGTACTTACGACATAAGCCTCAACTTGCAAAACTAACAACCGAGAGAATAATATACCTCTCTAGAACATACTACACCAGGACTCCAACTAATGGCAGACGCTATCTCGCTGATATGGCCAGTGATGAACGGCCAGTAAGCTGGCAACGATACGCCCAATCCAGACGGCTGATGAAAAACGAAGGACGCCGAAATCCACTTAGCGCCTAAATTCGAGTTAGTCACATGACTACACTCGCTCGTCTGATTCCGTCCTTCCATCAGAGACTTCCAAATGAGCTGGCTCACAGCACAGCTAAAGTTCGCCGTGACAGTATGAAGACTTTGTAAATGAAGGTTAGAGCAGTCAAATTGTCTTTAGCAAATATCAAAGAAACTGGTGGTTCTTTGAATTAAGTAGCTGATATAGTTAATAATGGTTTATTTAAATGCTGCAAGTTAAAGATAAACTTGTTAGGTGGAAACAATTTTTAAATATAAACAGTAAAACTGTGCCATTTAGGGGCTATCCATAAAAGACGTCCACCGGAGTGAGGGGAGGGAGGGGTATGTAAAAAGTGGACAACTGTGGACATGGGGGAAGGGGAGATATTTAAGTTGAAAGTGGACGTCCAATTCACAAACCACATGGCAAATCTCACTCACATACAAATCTGTGAAGAGTAACAAATCCTCTTATCTTCGAAAACGTGGTACTGTCCACCTAAACCCAAATAAATGTTCTTTCGATTTTGTCCTTCTTGCCAGGCTTCCGATCCTTCTAGACTCAAAATCTCTAATAAGAAGAGGTTTTAACTTCAATGGTCCTGTTCTCTGGAACAAACAACCTTAGCATATTAACTCTCTGGGAACCGACATCACATTTATAGTGATTTCATAATTAGAAGTTTTAAGTATAGGTAGGTGATTAAAAATTGAAGCTTGTATGTTTAATTAAGACCATGTGGAGTGGACATCCACAAGGGGTAAATAAAAAATGGACAGAGGTGGACACAGGGGAGGGGAGGATCAAATACTGCCAGAATTTTGTGGTCGTCTTTTATGGATGGCCCCTTACCTGATAAATGGGGTTTTTAAAAATGTGACTGCAATAAATGTGTATCCAAATTTGCGTTATCATGGGGAAGCTATTGCTGGGTTATACTGTAAAATCGTGAAAAAAATGTTATGATTTGATGTGCTATGAAATTAAAACTGCTTTGAATACAGTGATTATTTTAACATTGTCTACAAAATGGTTGTAGATGACTGGATCCTTGTAAAACATTGATTAGAGGAGGGAATCAAATCAGGCTCATTTGTATGAATTGAAAGATTACTTAGATTTAAAAAAAAAAATTTTTAATCTACTAAGAGAACATTAGGTTTTAAGTGGTAATTTTAAGATTTTGTTAATGTGGTGTCTTGAAAAATCTGTAGTTTTTAAAAAAGTATAGTCTTCCATATGAACCAAATAATGAAGTACTTAATTTTTAAAAGTTTTTAAAAAAAATGTAGTATTTTAAAAGTTAACATCTTGCTGAAACAACAAGAAACTGTGACTTAATATCCTTACTTTGGTTTTAAGAAAGAAATGTGTTCATCTGACCATTTGTCTAGTTTTTTGTTTAAATTACAGATTTTGTACCGATAATTTGTTGTCACTTCGAAATAAACCATATCATCTTAAATTCAAGACAAAGATGTCCAAAGCAAGAAGAACATATATTCTTAAGAAAAATCATATTCGTGTGGTAATCCCAGAAGCACTAAGGCCCACACCACAGCTCCTGCAGTCACATCTTAATTTGCTGTGGACTTTTTTTCTACACATGTACAAGGGGCTTGACATAAGTCTTGGGCCTGACCATGAAGGACATGTCACAGAGAGCTGAAATTTTGTATAGTGTTTATTCCTTTTCAATATAGCCACCATCTGAATTGACACATTTCTGCCATCTCTGCTTGACCTTGAAAAGACCTTGGGAGTAGAACACCCTATTTTTCAAACTAAACCAGTCATCACATGCCAGTATAACATCTTCATCGCTGTCAAAATGATTTCCTTTTAGCTGTTTTTTTAAGATTTGGGAATAGAAAAAAGTCTGATGGAGCCAAATCTGGAGAATATGGTGGGTGTGGAAGAATTTCAATATTCAAATCGTTGGCTGCTAGCTGCACAAGCCGTGCTTTGTGAGAGGGCGCGTTGTCTTGAAGCAAAGGAAGATTTTGAGTGCGCGTTATCCCTCGTTTCCTGGTCACCTTTCTTAGTTTGGTGAGAAGATCTGCATAGTACTGTCCATTAACTGTATTGCCACGAGGCAGATAATCTTTCAACCTTTGGCGTCCCAAAAAACAGTCAGCATCAATTTTCCTACAGATTTTTGTGCTCTCGGCTTGACAGGTGTTGGGGAGCCCGGGGTTTTCCATTGCATGCTGGCAATTTTGGATTCGGGGTCATAATGGTGTACCCAAGTCTCATCTACTGTCACCATGGTCTCCAAAAAGTTTTTTGACTGACACTTTTTGAGCAACTGTTGACAGCAATTTACCCTCGTTTGCTTCTGTTCACGTGTCAACAGTCGCGGAACCCAGCGCGCGCACACTTTTCTCATGTTCAGTCTTTTGTGTAAAATTCTATAAACTGTTCTTTCATTCAGTTTTCCTCTACTACCTATCTCCACAATTGTCATTTTTCGATCCTGGTCAATGATTTTCTTCACTCTTGTTGCATTTTCATCATTGCACTCTGAGGCTGGTCTACCAGATCTTGGCAGACCAGCAGCACATGAGCGGCAGCACTTAAACTGTTGACACCAGTTTTTTACCGAAGTATGTGAAACACTGGTTCCATCTCCCTGTGTTTTCTGTTGGTGTTTTTCCCCGAAACATCAGAAATTTTATCACAGCTCTGGCCTCCTTCTTTTCCATTGTTTTGTCAAATCTTTGGAGCAGCAGATCCGGTCAATAGGGTACATTGCGCCGTGCATCGTAGCGGGAAAACCCATTGAAGAAACAAACGCATACTTCACACATTCAGTGCAAATATGATGAACTTTAAATGTGCCAAGTTTCATCTTCCACCTGTGACTCCTTCATGGTCAGGCCTAAGACTTATGTCAAGCCCTTTGTATGTCCCTTTTAAGGATATCTCCTTTACTGTATGTCACTCTGAGAGTTGAACATTTTCTGGGACAAGTATTTAGTTAACCTGTTTTTTCTGTATTTTCTATAGTGTCAGTCACCAAGTCAGCAGTCTAATGTTTCCTGCGCCTATACACTGCCAATTCCACATGGTGAAAAAATCAAACTGAATTCACTCAGGCATATTTGTTAAAATATGAAAAAATAATTACCTTTTTTTCCCTCTTTCTTGGCACTATTTTATATTTGGCCTCTGTAGAGGTAATTTTTTTATGCTTGTCCTTTTTTACTTGAATATGGGTCAATATTTTGTGTTGTTCAGTTTGTAAATTTTGTTTTAAATTTGTGAAAATGGAAATGAGTTTAAAACTTGAAACAGTTGTCGATGTGAGTTCAGAATTATCCAGTCTGAGAACTGTGTCAAAAATAACGTAATGCACTAAATTAATGTGGAGTGCTAATGATCATAATGAGATATTAATGCCCTAACAGTTTATTTATGGCTACAATGTTTTAGATACTTATGTCTTGATAATTTATGGCTTTGCAGCGAGTGATAAAAAATAAGAACTTTATAAGGACTTTTATTTCATTGGCTGTTTTGTCTAATATGTAACGTTGCCAGATATTGCAATGAATGTAAATAATGTCTCATCATAAAATTTGAGATTGGTTTCAAGGGAGGACAACGGAACACTGACAGGAATACACTGTCAAATTGCATGTTTTTTTTTCTAGTGTGTAATGACACACAGCACTAGATTTAAGATCTGAGGTTGCTTGAACAATGACAAATTTATTTTAATATGAATAACTTGAATGTGTGATGTATGCATTTTAACAAATCTAGTCTGAAACATGGATCTTTTCAACACAGAAATGGCAGTTTTTTTCATACTGACTTGCTTTTAAGTAGGCACATGTAATAGTCTCAATATTTGAGGATATAAATACTTTAGTGGTAATTGTAAGAACTTGAATGCAGTGGTACATATGCTTTGTAAAGAAATCATGTCAACAAAAATGGAAAACTAAGAGATACCATACAGAATAAAGCATGCTGATTGTGACTAAATTATACCTTTAAGGCTGTGATTAAAGTGTTGTAAATAGAGCAAACATGACTGCATGTAAATTCCAATGCACCCCCTTTTTCATGAAATCACAATTGAAAAATATAGGGTTAAGAATTAGCATTTGTGGATCTTCACTTGTGTAAAATAATTAATGAATGAATTTTAAAACAAAAGGGTAGAAGCTGTCATGTTAGCTTACAAATTTGAGTCTTAGTTTTCATTCAGTACCAGTCACACTTGTGGTTAAAAAGTCGGACATAAGCAAGTTCTCTTCTCCTGTCTTGGTCATCTTGTATATGAAGTCCCAGCTGTTGTTCATTGTCCCCTAAGACCTGTTTGTTTTTGGTCAGCCCATCTTTTTTCTTGTGTATACAAGTTCTCGCAATAGCCAACATATTTTTACTTAGAACATGGTCAGTTCAGTTGTGGTACTGTCTGGTTATTATGGCACTCTGCCACCCAGTTTATTTCAGAAGCACAAATCTCAGAATTGGTTTATGGCCAGACATTCTACGGAGCTTAGACGCAGTGTGAAACTACTATACTCTGATCATCAATTTATTTTAATCTTCTTCATTTTAAACTTTAACAGTGGATATTAAATGACCAGCTGTTGATCCGCAGCTTTGTTTGTATTGATTTTAGAATATCATATGCAACTGAACAAAATGTTTAAGAACAGGTGTGTGTATATATAATTACATCTTTATATCACAAACTGATGCATGTATATGATTTGACATTAAAGGTTTATTGCAACAAACCAGTGTGTGCATGCAGGTGCAAAGAAAATAAAAACCAATTTGGTACATCTCTTTCCATTTCAGTTTACTTGTATTTTTTGTATGCTTTGGCTAATGCACTTGTTTTAAATGCAATGCAACTGAGTTACTGTGGAATAAGTTTTCTAATCTGTAACGCAAATCAAGAACACGTAATTTAAAGCTGAGGAAAATAGAGATTTGGAATATTCTGGCACATATGTGAAATCCATCATATCTTGTTTGACTTAACACATTGTCGCAGAAGCACTTGCATAAAACCTCCAATCATTTTATTTGAAAAATATATATATAAAGATTCCATCAGAACATGAAAGTGAATATTTCTTTAAGAACTGTGAGCGTAATCCGTGGTCGAAATTGCCACTGGCTTTGCATAAAATGTGTTGATAACGCTTATTTTTATCCTTTTATTAAAACTGCAGTTTTGTATATTCAATCACGTATTAAAATGAGGCAGCATTTGGCTAACGAGATGTTTATTGTCCTGTAAAGTTTCTCTGAACAGGTAAGAATAGCATCTTCCATATTTGAATGATGATGCAGTGGCATACTAAGGGGGCCATCCTTTGTGCAGTGCCCCAGCTCTGGTTCATTCTTTGCATTTCTGCCTCTACAGTTCTCTGCCAAGTTGTTTTTGGTCGGCCTCTCTTTCGCTTTCCTTCAGGGGCCCATGACATAGCTGTTCTTGTGATGGCATTGGGGTCTCTTCTGAGGAAGTGGCCAGCATCTACATGTCCTCTTGGTTACTCCAAGGATTGCCCACATTGAGTGTCATGACTCCTGTCTTCTTCGGACTGACGTTCAGACCCACCTGCAGGCTATACTTATTCAGAGTATCAGATTTTTCTTGGATGTGTTGATGTGAATGTGCAAGCAGTGTCATATTCAAGATCTTCTAGTGTAGAAAACATCGTCCATCTAATCCTCTTGGACTGCCCTCTGTTGTCTGGTGCATCATCCAGCCTATGACTCAAAAATAAAGTTGTTGATAAGGGGCATAGGAATCCCTGTCGTACTCCCGTCTTCACTTCAAAAGTTTGGTTGCTCTGCCCAACACTACATGTAAAGTTAGCATAGAGGCTTTTTATGATGGAAACAATGCAGCTGGGAATTCCATAAGCCCCCAGTATTTTCCATAGGCTGTCCTTGTGTATGCTGTCAAAAGTCTTTTCAAAATCAACAAAGTTGATGTATAGCTGTCTCTGCTATTCAGAGCACTGCTCTATAATGTTCTTGAGGGTGAATATATGATCTGCACATCTGTTGTTTCTCAAGCCTGCTTGTTCTTTCCTCAGTTTATGCTCTACTGCTTTTGAAATTCTCTGGATAATTATCAGGCCTAGTATTTTACTGGGAACTGACAGGAGAGTAATTCCTCTCCAGTTGTTGCAGTCTGCAAGATCACCCTTCTTGGGCAATTTGACAATTATTCCTTTATTCCACTCCGTTGGTGTTGTCTCTGTTTTCCAGACTTGCGCAAATAGTGCATTTATTTGAAATGATATTGTAATGGGGGAAAAAAAACCCACTGCAGTCAAAAAAAAAATGTAACAAATATAAAACAAAGCATCATTCTTATGTACTGTGTCAATAGGAGTAGGTGATTATGCTTCTTAGTTGTCCTGTATCCAAAATACAGTATTAATGTATCTGCTCTGTGATTCTTTCAGGCCAGCCAGTATCCTCTTCACACTTCATAACTTGCCTTCTCTATCACCAAATTATAACATGCCAATATGACAGTGTTTGAAAAACTGATTTTTACACGAAATAACCAACATAAACTATCGGCTAATTTTTTTTTTTTTTTTTTTTTGCGTTCGCCCGCTAATACTCGAGGCGAAATCTCAGGTTATTATTTTATGTCTAACCTGACATTGATTTTACGTGAGTATCCCTTTATTTCTTGTACAGAGACAGGTGTCCCTCGCCATTCAGGCAAATACTCGCCAATTTCGGAGGTACCCATTGCAGCTGGGTCGGCTCAGGAGCCGCCAGTCCCTGGTCGACGACACTCCTTCAAATGTCCTCGCCAGGTCTCGAGTTAATCCAGTCCAAATCCCGGTCGACGAAAAATCCTCAAATGCCGTCGCCCGGGTTTGATCCTGTATCACCCGGTCGCCAGAGCGGTGTTGTAACCACTACGCTAGCGCGGCTCCCAATCGGCTAATAATAATGCTTCTGGCTTTGATGGACCGATAGTAGAACACAATAAATCAGGTGACATTAAAATACCAAATAGTATGGAGATAATAAAGGAATAAGCTGAGCCACCGTACATTCTTTTATTTTTAACGCTGCTTACCATGATTTACAGTATTTTTACCATTTAAAAATTACAACAGACACACAGTTTATAACTTCATTTTATTTTAAATTGATACATCACACACAACAAAACATCTGGGGAGGAAAGATATACACACTTCACATGTAAAATCTTGCAAGCCAAAGATGAATCAACTCTGATTCTGTGACATGATCAACAAGCACATTACAGTATTAGGCGAAGAAGAAATGCTTCACAATAACCAGCTCAGTGTGCAGACATCACAGAAATTAGCAGACCTCTAATGAAGCAATATATCCATTTAAATAAAATAGTAAATTAAACATGACAATACATTAAAATCAAATGAAAAAAATTCTGCAAATAAATGTTGCTCTCAAGAAGCTAACTTTGGCAAAACTCAACAAATCTGACAGAAATGTACTACCGTTAAATATATCCCTAAAAATATAGTTATTCATT
Organism: Oreohelix idahoensis; assembly: GCA_024509875.1. Classification (NCBI taxonomy): domain Eukaryota; kingdom Metazoa; phylum Mollusca; class Gastropoda; order Stylommatophora; family Oreohelicidae; genus Oreohelix; species Oreohelix idahoensis. The sequence goes on along the minus strand of JAMPIV010003956.1, from coordinate 54,525 downwards.
CCCTACAAGTAAGGAGAAACTTCCAACCTCAACTTTTGCTGATAAATAATGTTTCTTTTATAAATTAACATTTATTATCACTTCTTTCAAGTAAAGGAGACCAATCCGCAATATTTAGACATTTTAAATTCATGACAAAATAAATGATGGTGAAAAAAAAGAGATATTACACAGATGTCTCTGCTTTTAACTGGTTTGAGTAAGAATAATGTGGTCTGGACAGGTCATGTTACATTTGCAATAACTTTGGTGTGCTCTCTAAACTTTCTAGGAATCACAGACATAAAATAATAGTCACTGGCACAGAGAAAGACATTCTGGATTTTATTCATACTCATTCACTTACTCTTAACATTGTACGATTTCCATAGTTTATTTCCTGCATATAGGTCATTGTTAACTATAGTTCCTCAGAACGTTGTTTTAGGAACATCTTTATACTTCCCTCCAAATTCAATTCTGACAGGTTTCAGATTTTTGCTTCCTCGTAACAAGCCTCCCCATTTCTCATTCAATCTAATGTTTTTTTAGTCACTTTGGACAGAACTTCTGCAGTTTTCCCAACTTTTACTTTGCGTTTTTCCTTTCTCTCTCTCTACTTGGGGTGTCTCCTTTACCAGTTAGATATTGCTAATTTAGTTGCACTATTTCAAGTGTAATACAGGTATCCCTTGATGCACACCGATTTACAATGGCACCAATTATGTAACACTGAAAGTAAATAGATTTTTAAAAAATTTAAAAATACACATTAAAAAATTTCTTAACTCTTTCAGTCCCAAGCAAAAAAGTTGGTTTGGCCCAAGCAAAAATGGCCACCCCGGTGCATTTTAAAATAAATATCTCAAAACAAAAACCCGTTCACTCTTAAACACATGCGGTATTTAAAAGAATGTACTTGCAGTCGGAAATGACGTTTTGGGTGGTTTGTGTGTAGTTATAATTAGAAATAGTCTCAAACAGAGGCACATATACTAAACGCTTTATAAAGTTGATTGGGCCAAGCGCGTCTAACCCCTGAGGATATATAAAGTCGATTGGGACTTAAAGAGTTAATAAATCAATGTGAAATACTACAGGGTGTCTATAAAAAATTTATTCTCGGCCCCATGATGTGGTACGAGGATGCTTTCTATCACAAAAGTAAGATAATCTCTGCAAGTTTTTAAGCATACCTTACAAAGACTCAATATGTGCACCCTTCGCATGAGCACGGCGGGCATTTCAAGTAAAACTTTCGCAGTTGAGTTGCAACCGGTAATTGTTTCATGTCTCTCCACACGCTGGTCAAGTAGGTGAAAAAAAAAAGAAATAGGTACATTCTTTTATGGTATGCTTAAAAACTTGCAGAGATTATCTTACTTTTGTGATAGAAAGCATCCTCGTACCACATCATGGGGCCGTGAATAAATTTTTTGAAAAGGGTGCAATCTTTTATGGACACCCTATATTAGTAGTTTCCAACAAGTGGAGAACATCGTAGAAGACATTAGAAACTTGACACTGGAGGTAGGCTTTAGCCAAAGTTACATATGAAGATTTAACAGAGCTGTTGGAAAGCCTTGGAGAACTTCTTTCCAATGAAGATTTGTGCAAATTGCCAGCACAACTAAGCCAACAGAAAGAGGAGGAAAGAGCTTCCTATAAGAGATGAAGACAAACGATAATGCAGTGCATCTTTTCAGACATGGAGAAACTCACTGATGAGCTCTGCGAGATTTGACTGCAAGCTGAGTGGACACATTTTGAAAGAAAAGAAAATCACGACTGACAAAGCAGCGTGCTTTGTTAAAAATGTGATGATCCAGTGACTTCATCCATCTGAGAACTAAAGTCGCTGCATTATGCCAAAGTTGATTTAAGTATACAACATATGTGTTATATTATTTACTAATTTTATTTTTGAACATTAAATATAACAGCATTATATTACTCATAAATCTTAGTCTGCCTGGAACATAAGTCATCAACTGCCCACTGACTTACATTATAAAACAGTTTCAATTTACGCTGATTCCAATTGCGCGAGATCGTGCAGGAATGCATCCCTGGCGTTAATTGAGGGTCACCTGTATTTATCTTACCACATCTCATAATGAAAGTTTCAAATACAATTATAATTCAAATCGCACCCAAATGAGTTTTCTTGGTAGGTCCAAGGAATGATGGATACGTGTAATAATAAAGTTTCATAATAAAATACCTTTCACGTTTTTTTTTAAAACTTGGATATTCTGTTAAAACGAAAGACAGAACTGAATTGTTTAAATTTTTTTTTTTTAAATTCATCTCGGCTTCTTTTAGCTTTCGCCATGGCAATCAACAAAGCACATGGGCAATCATTTGATCTTTTAGGTATGTACATACCAGAAGGAGCTTTGCCCATGGTAAACTTTATGTAGAATTCATGCGAGGAATAAACCCAGACAATCTTAAAGTATATAAAAACAGATGTTAAACTTAAGTTTTCAATCCTACCTCTTTTACACATATATGTCCAGTTTCCCCCCATTAATCTCAAAGGGACAAGTTCACTCATTTAATCAAAGAGTGCATGTGACTAAATGCGTTTTCAAATCTCTCCCATGCAAAGTGGTAAGTTTGTTCAGGTATGAGTTGTTACCAGATTTTGTTATTTCCTTCGTATAATGTTGTCAAAAATAATATGATTGTACATTATCACATTAATTAACAAACAACTTTCTTAGTTTCCCAAAGGACGTTCTCATATGGTTTTCTGGATATTTACAAGCTTGTAGTTTTATAAAAACTGTTTGCTTTCAATATTATAACTATACTTTTCAGCATCTACATCTCATACTGAACACATCAGGATGTGTTAGGGCTAAGGAAGTGATGAAAGTTACGAGTCGGACTCCCAACAATAATGAAAATAAACCACACATAAGCACATAAATAATATAAAAAGAACAGCTAAGACAGTGACAAACACGTCTTCATCAATGCATAACAAACTACTAAAAAACACTGAGAGAAAAATACAAACTGAAATGGAAAACAGCAAACTAAAGTAAAAGTAATTAACAAAAGTAAAAACAAAAAGAAAGGGCATAAATTTAGATCAGACAACTACAGGCAGTTCCATAATTTAATTAGCATAAAGAAGGCAGCAAAACCAATTTGTACAATCAGGAATATTATGAAAGCAGTGTATCTGTATATTGTATAAACAACAACCATCTCTCACATACATTTTTGCAGTCAACTCATAATTTCCTTTCCTACATATTAACAATACACCATGTTTTACTGCATGGAGCCAGTAAAATGACATAGGATTTCTGGAATCAGTAGGCTGACTTGCAGCACAGTTTGGGGCTGATAAATTGCTAAGAAAGCAAGGACTTTTCGTGGTGTAGTGCATCATAAAAGTGACAAATGTCGAGGTGTTGTCACGTGCTGGCCTTCAAAGTATGTATACGCTGCTTAGACAGCACTGGCTTGGCCATGTTCGCCGCATGGAAGATGATCGCATCTCAAAAGATATCTTCTACGGACAATTAGCAGATGGCAAGAGAACAGTTGGGCGACCACAGCTGAGGTTCAAAGATGTGTGCAAGAGAGATATGAGGGCACTGGACATGGATCCTGCAACATGGGAGGATGAAGCTGCCGATCGCACTAAGTGGCGATGCTATTTACGGCACCACCTCAGATTGGGCGAAGAGAGGCTCACACAAGAAGCAGAGGTGAGGAGAAAACGTCGAAAGGAGCACCAGGAAAATAAGCAGCTGAGGGCTGCCACCTCAGGGGCGCATTCCCATAGTCAGTTATGACTGAAGGGGCTATTATTGTATTATTATTATTGCATCAGATTAAAATGGTATGACAAGGTTACCAATGTGGAACTGATGACAAGAACTGGACAAGTGCCAGTGGAACAAGAGATGAGAAGAAGACGATGGCGATGGATAGGACACACACTGAGGAAACCTGTTGATAGCATTACAAGGCAGTCCTTGTTCTGGAACCCCCAGGGCAAGAGAGGCAGAGGAAGACCAAGAAGTACATGGAGAAGAGAATTGGAAACAGGTGAAAATGATGAGAACATGGAAAGAACTTGAGATGATGGCACGTGACAGGAGGACTTGGCATGTGTTTGTTGAAGGCCTATGCTCCTTTGGGAGTGGAGGGTTATGAATGAATGAATGAATTGCATCATAAAACTGAGACGTCACTTTCTTGTGCTAAACTGCTGCAATAACTCCCCCCAAAACAAAACAAAAAAGATAGACACACACATTACTACAAAATCATAAACGCAGATGCACATGACCATTAAGGCCATCAAAGGTACATGTACTCTTAATATGCAACATGCGGATACAAGTATGTGAAATTATGAACAAGATTTGTTTAAAATGAAAATGGTTAAGCAATTTTCGGACACATATTAATTTTAATTATGGTTTAAAATGCCCCAATATTCAAACAAATTCATTGCCAGCCTCTGCACACAGCAGAGCCAAAGGTGAAGATTCAATTGCTGTAAAAATAAAATACAACAAAAGGTTTTAAATACACAAAAAGCTGCAATGAACCACAATGGCTTGAGAGAACATCAACATTTAAATGTAATTTTACACATGGATATCACCTTCAGAAAGCCCAGAATTGATTTGAACTGACATTTTGAAAAAAATATGGTAAAAGAAGTCCATCTGATGCCTGACTTTAAATTAAATAGTCAAACAACAAGGGTGACATGGTAATACAGTTCTTATAAAGAATGCATGTCGCACTTGATTTCAACCAATGACTGAACCATTCAAATTCCCATTTTACCACATAAACAGTTTTTATATACAATAATCTAAAGATGGTGCAGTGCTGCGCAAATTATATTCACTCAGCGCTTTTGTTGCTCTGAGATGCATTTTCGGATCAGATTAGCATTTATATTGACATCTGAAGCGTAATGCAGTATAGGGGTAATAGTTTTATTCAACATTGTCTAACTGTGTGACATGACACCAAACTATGTCAAAGGTGGTATAAAAAATCTAGACATAACAGAAAATACAGAAACTAAAAATTCCATTTTTTTCCAAGAAGGAGAAAGTAGAGTAAACTAGCCCTCACAGCTAGGACCTTATTGAATTTAATGGCACTTTGCAATGTATTAAGCTCTTGCCTAACTATATTCAAATCATGGGTCAAATGAGTGGGTTCTGAGAATAATAAAACTGGTAAACTCTTATCAAATCATGACAAAGTAAGGCAAGAATGTCTTTTTTTTTGTTTTTTAAAACAGTGTTAAAATGATACTGAGTTGGGTATACTGCTCTCGCTGACTGCCCAGAGGTAATGTGCTGGGCTGCCTTGTGAATATGAACTAAGTGCACAATAATACTGATAAGTTAACTGATAGTCACTTCCTTCTTCTCTTCTTTGATCCTTAGCCGCCAACCGTCAAAGCAGTCAGTGACCATTACGCCTAGTGGTGTCTTGTAGGGCAACAACAAATTGATTCCACTTTGCTCGGTTGGCGGCCATCCTTCGTACAGTGCCCCAACTCTGCTTCATTCTTTGTATCTCAGCCTCCACAGTCCTCCGCCAAGTTGTTTTTGGTCAGCCTCTCTTTCGTTTTCCTTCAGGGGTCCATAGCATAGCTGTTCTTGTGATGGAATCGGGGTCTCTTCTGAGGACATGGCCAACCCAGCTCCAGCGTCTGCCAGCTATGATGGTTTGCATGTCCTCTTGCTTGCTTCCTTCTTAAGCTGGCATATTTCTGTAACTTTTGTTTCTTAAGAAACTCAGCTTACTTAATATTGACTTGCACTCACATGCAACAGTTCCTAGATAAAGTACCTGCTTTCATGAAAAAAGCTAACGTTCAAGAAAAAAGTACAGAAAATGAATCTTCCTTTATAGTCAGTACATTTTAATGAAATTATATTATATAAAAACACTTCATATGCTAATTCTGTAATCTCATGACAGAAATTTTAGTTTTGTAATATGGCATTGTAACTAGTCATTTTAAACAGGAATTTTTTCTTTAAAACAATCAATGTTTAAAAGTGAATGAGAAAGTTACTGTGAGTTTGGGGATTGATGAATATTTATGCCTGATATTCGTGGCTTAAAAATGTGTTATATTCATGGTTGATGAATTGGCTGATGTGGGATCTAAGATGCACAATGAGACGTGATCAACGATTACTCAGTTAATTCAAATATTGCAGAATAACTAATGGCATTCCAAATAGTGCATTATGCAGAAATTTGCAATAAGAGACCACTGATTGTTAACTTCACTTTCACATAATGCCTACTGGTATTGTATTATGCAGAGATTTGCAACATCAGACATTGATTATTAAATTAAGCCAAAATTATTAAGTTTACTCCAGTCGCGTAGTGCTTACTGACACTGGATAGTGTTATCTGTTGTATGTCACTCCAAGAATATCATCATTTTCCTTTGTGCTACCTATGGAGCAAGGAGTCACCATTGTAGCTGATCCCTTTGCAGGATCCTGCACCAAGCATTCATATGCTCTTGTAGCAGTGGTTTCTGTGGCTATTTGTTTTACACAATGAGGCTGCCAATTCCACGCACAATCTCTTTGTACGTCATGCTCGAGGGTGCAGTAGTCCTATTCTTTCTTTGTCTCTTCAGAGACCCCTGGGAACTACATGGGGCAATCAAAGAACTGTCAACAAACTGTGATGATCTTTTACTTATATGTAAACACACACTATAGAATATATATAAAAGGAAACTATATAAAGACCCAAGAGGTAACCTGATCATCAGACGTAGTTCCCTCCAGCCCACAGACTGGCCTACTTGAATCATGCCTCGCAAGTGCCAAACACAATTTATAGTTTTAGCAGTAATGCCAATTTAACAACTAGATGCATAAAGAAGACAAAGTGTATCAAAAGGTTCTCGGGTAATCTTACTGATGAAGCAGTAATTTGAAATGACGGAAACCCACTTACAAAGGATTGAAATCTTGACTTCATCAGGGTAAAGAAATAGGCATTATTGCTGTTTTACATTTCTGCCAGTACAGAATAAGAGGAACATAACATGTTGGCATCAGAGCAAAAACAAAGATTAAAACTGCAACACATTTTGCTTTATTGTCAGTATTATATTTATTCAGCCATTATCATTTGTTTTATTCCATTTCATGTTATCTTGAAAAAATATTTTGAAATTTGTTGGCTGACATGGCTAACAATGTGGTGTGTTACAGCAAGAATGTACACATATAAACATACCCACACCATAAACTCATATCAATATCATAAACACTATCAAAGAATTGTTTTCTCTATCTTCTCACACACACACACACATCCACCCCTCAAGATAAAAAAAATACTAGATATTATTTTTCACACTCACTGACTGGATAAGATGGTTTCTCATTCATAATCTCTAATTTTCAAAAGCATCTAAACTATTACCGCAGCCACAACTTCAGTCTCAAGGCATCAACACCATTCAGGTAATAACGGAAGAGTCTTTTATCACGAACAAAGCCAAGATTCTCATACAAGCGGAGGGCACTTTGGTTGGTTATTTCAGTTTCCAGCACAACCTAAGATATACAAAAAATTACAAGTAATTAACACTTTGCCTTAACCACAAGTACAATGTAGAACACTTAACTTTTAAGTTCAGATATCTGACATACAAATGTTAAGAAATTCCACCATAGCCCATGTCTTTTTAAAAAAAAGAAGCAAACTAACAAAACTTCAGTTACCACAATGCAGTTTCAGTGTAGTGGCAATTATATAAAATAAGCCCTTACATTTCATTTTAATTTGTACCTAGAATTTCTAACAGTAAAGTAACCCACTGAAGTTGGCATCTATTCCTCTTTATGGCACGGTCCTTAAGTACAATAATATTTCAATCTCAAAATAGAATGCAGCAAATTAGTCAGTGCTTTTTCTTTTTCAGAGGATTTCTCAGGCTAAAGGTTACAGCTATGAATAGTAAGCTGAAAATGTAGAATATTATTTCAGTTCTGTACTTTGCGATTACATGCTTGAATTAACAAACTGCAAATGCATCAACTGTTATTAGTCTTTTTCCCTTCGTTATCCATTTGCACCCCTCTCTTAATCTTTTTTTTCAACATTATCCCTTTCCACCTGTCCCTTATATTTTGTTCACCATCAAGCTAATGGTTTATTTGTTCCCCTCAATGCTATCAACTGAACAATAAACATTAAGCAGCTATGCACACATACCCTGCTAACAACATCATGTTAGCTGCCCGTAAGAGCATTTTGATGTGCATGGGTCTAAAGAGTGCAGCCATGATTGTCAAGATTTATGCTCGTCTCAATGTACAGCTAAAATGTTTCAATTACTTTGCACCAAAACAACTCACTTTGAACCAAAGGTCAGTTTATTACAAGACAGTTTGGATGTAGGTCTATTCATTTTGTGAAAGGTATGCCAACACAACACCTCATTTTCCACTCCCCCCTTCCCAAGCGCACATATAAAAAAGGCTGAAAAGTGAACTACAACTTCAGTTCTGAGCTACTGTAAAATCATTTTCCTCACCTCATCACAATCATCTCTGATCATTGCTTCAATAGCTTTGGTCACCAGTGTAGATCCTGTTAATGTTAAATACTTTAATTAAATATGAGAAAAACTAGTGACTTTCCTGTCTCTCCGTAACTTCATTTCATTATAATAATCAGACTGTAATCATGCTGGAAAACATGAATATAAAACAGCTATTGCATGGCAATGACAAAATATCTAAACAACTGAAGATACGGCTAACATGTTTTTATCAGTACATGAAAACTAAGACAAAACATACGTAATTAAAATTAACACAAAAAATAAAATATGAAAGAAGTATTAATATGTCACCATGGATTGATTTTCTTAGCTTGTAATTTCTCTCAGTTTCCCTGTTTTAGTAGTGATGTTTCATTTTATCCACCTGTTTGTTTCATATATTAATATCAGTTAATTTTAATTAGATCTCTTTCATCTTTTGTGTACTTGTGTTTCTCCTCTGATGAAGATATGTTTCTTGATCAGACAGGCTGGTTTCTTTATTCAATCACTATCAAGCTGACTTACTTTTAAAATCACACTGTATACGTAGATTTTTCACCAAACAAAATCTGTCAATTGTGCATACGGTTAAAAAATGAAGGCACTTTGTTGTGTGTGGACATGCTTACGACTTTTTCAGTCCACTGTTGCCATGAAGCATCGTGAAGAACTGAAGTATGCATTCTTGAGCCAAGTTAACACATTCACTGCTGCGAGTCCATGTTGTATGATTTCTGTGATGTATCTCTCTATCTTCCTCTTGGTCTTTCTAGTACCCTGAAACCAATCGTCTACTGTTGCAGACACATAGTGGTAATTTATCAAGCTCCATTCTCATGAGATGGCCAAACCACTAAATTTTCTATTTCTCCTGATACTACTTCTTCTTCTTTCTTGTTCGTCCTGAAAAGGACGGTGGTTGCGTTGTGTCTGTTTACGCCTAAGCTGTGATATCTGCACCTTTCGGTCGATACATCTGACTTCTGCACGGCATTTTTTGGGACCGGGTTTGCCTTCCCACTGCGATCCCTAGTCGCTCAGCCAGACTGCAGTGATGCAATCTGTTTCCAGGACCACCACGTGGAGGTGGAGTAGGGTCTTGACCAGCTCTGGTTCGCTGATCCTGATGCAAGCAGTCAAGCTATGGGTCGCTGACTGCATTCTCTATTGCTGCATCTTTGGGTCCCCTCTCCTGATACAGGATGTAGTTCTTTGGACATGCATCATTGTTAATTTCTGCTTCATATGCTATTACCATATACACCCTAGTCCACAGGTTTAATAAACAGTGGAATAAGGGATTAAGAATTATGGTCAGTGAAGAAAACAGCAGAAAGTATTATTATGTATATAATGAGCAAACAAAATATACAGACCTATTTTTCTTCGTCTGTATTCAGCATCCACTGCCAACATGGCAATGTATCCTCTCCGAACCATCTTTTTGTGCAAGTCCAGCTTGCAGACTATAGCCCCAACACATTTTGTATCACATATGGCCTGAAACAAAAACAACAGATTTTACTGAAGAATAACACTGTGCATAAAAATATCATCAACAAAACAAGTATTAAAAGAAAAGGAAATTATAAGATGGAAAATGCTGCATAATTTGAAAGTTTCCCACACAGTCTGTAATTTTGTTTAACAATTCAGCATCTTGTGTGCCTAAAAATGAACTGGTTTTCGAAACCTGCCTGCAAAAATTTATTTATATAAGCCTTGAAAGCACTTAGAAAAAATGCAAAACCATTTTGAATTGTGTAAAGGATAGCTTTTTAAAAAAACCATTTAATTGTGTGTAGCTTCTAAAACTGCTGGTAGATCTGACTGTCTTATGGTGCTCTATACAATGTCATTTAAGATGTACCAAATTATGACTTTTCCTTCAAAGATTTTTTCTAAAGCATTTTGATTTTACTGCCTATTTTCATTTTAGTTTGGCATTTAGCATCAAAGTTTCACATGTATACACTAATAAAGAGATAGCAAATGTCTGCATTACTTTGATCTTAGATGTAAGAGATATCAATGTCTCTTCAGACTGACTAAAGATAGTTATTTGCTCTGATCTTGTCATTAGCTTCACATTGCTCCTTTATCATTAATTGTAGCTCCCAGGTATATGAACTCGATCACTGTCTTCAAATTCTGTTGATTACTGTTTATGATTTCTCTGAAGGACTGAGGACTAGAATGGAACCAGGCCAGGAGGAAGACAGCCAATGGTATAGTATTGCGCTCTCTCTTCCAAACCTCTACACCTCACGGTAGAAGAGGAACGACTAAGTAAGTAAGTAAGATTTCTTTGTTTCCTTCTTTATTGTTTCCCACTATCAGGGTCTCTTCTGCCACCAACTTGTAAGCCATATTTTATGGGGTGGTATGAAGCCTGATTGTAGTTACTGTAATTCTTGTTTTTCTACAGCAAGTATATGAGTGTTATCAGGATATTGAGCCTCTGCAATAGTTTGAACTACTATTGTAACTGTTCCTTTGTAACATTCTAGTCGTGGGGTGGTGACCCTATGGCATCCATGCTTCAGATGGCATGAACAATTTTTTTTGCCATGCAGCATATAGTGCCACACCAAGATTTTTTATACCCCATCCTTATTAAATTAAGAATTAATAACTATTATTACTGCAAATGAAACAGCCAATGAATTTTTATAAACCGGGAACAGTGAGGTATTCTACAGGAGACATCTTAAGCCGGCTTGGTCCCAGCTAGGTGGTTGCAAGAATGTGTGAAGTTGGATGATACGGTTTGCAGTCTTCGCAGGCCCTGTATTTATTATTATTTAAGGGTATTTGTTATTTTAGCCAGTTAATTATGGATTTATTTTTATATCATCAATTTCATTAACTTCTTTCTTCTTACTTACTTACTTAGTCGTTCCCCTTCTACCGTGAGGTGTAGAGGTTTGGAAGAGAGAGCGCCAGACCATTCCATCAGCCGTCTTCCTCCCGGCCCGGCTCCACTCCAGTCCCCGGTCCCCCAAAGACCGTCCAATGTTGTCCTCCCAGCGGACCCCGGGTCGCCCTGGAGGCCCGGATCCCCGGCTCCCCGCTTCCCACGCCCGTCGCGGCAGCCGATCTTCTCCCACTCTGCAGACATGGCCAAACCATCCCAGCCGGGACCGCTCCACCCGGGTCTGCAGCGGATGGGATCCTAGGCCCTGACGGATCGTCTGGTTGCGGACCATGTCTCTTCCTGCCACCCCAACCACCCCCCTCAGACACCCCACCTCCGAGGCCCGGATCTGGCCCCCGTGGGCTGCAGTCACCGCCCACGACTCGCATCCATACGTCAAGACCGGGACACAGGCGGAGCGGCACACAGCCATCCTCGTCTTCCCACCAACCCCTCTCCCGCCGAGGAATCCACGATCCACGGCCCGAAAGTCTCCCAGCCGCCGCCCTTCGAGCGGCCAACTCCCCCCCGACGCCTCCCCTTCGGTCCACAACAGCCCCGAGATATCTAAAGTGGTCGACCCGCTCCAGGATCCGCTCTCCCAACCCAATCCGATGCCCCCCTCCTCCCGTGACACCACCATGGATCCCGCTCTAGAGCCGCCTACGACCACCCCCCTCCTCTCCAGCTCCCCCCTCCAGACTCACAGGCCGGACCGGAGACGCGCCTCCGATCCAGCAACCATGGCAACACCATCAGCAAACGCCAGCTCCGAAACACAGACCTGTCCCATCCTCCAGCACCCCCCTGAACCCCCCCCCCCCCCCCCCGCTCTCTCACCACATGCCCCGACGACATCGCCCACAAGGAGCACGAAGAGGCAAGGTGATAGGATATCACCTTGTCTTACACCAGTGGTGGTCCTGAACTCTTCTGACCCACGGCCCGCCGTCCCCACACAATTTCCGCAAGACCTGCAGAAGCTCCGCACAGCATGAATCAGAGGTGCTGGAATATTCCTCCTTGCCAAACAGTCCCAAAGCCTACTTCTTTCTTCTTTGATCCATAACTGCCAACCGTCAAAGCAGCCAGTGGCCATCACGCCTTGTGGCGTCTTGTAGGGCAGCAACAAATTGATTCCACTTTGCTCGGTCGGCGGCCATCCTTTGTACAGTGCCCCAACTCTGGTTCATTCTTTGCATCTCGGCTTCCAGTTCTCCGCCAAGTTGTTTTTGGTCTGCCTCTCTTTCGCTTTCCTTCGGGGGTCCACAGCATAGCTGTTCTTGTGATGGTATCAGGATCCCTTCTGAGGATGTGGCCAACCCAACTCCAGCGTCTGCCAGCTATGATGGTGTGCATGTCCTCCTGGTTACTCTGAATAAGTAGTTCTTGGTTACTGATGGTGTTTGGCCAAAAGATTAGGAGAATTTTCCTTAGATTGTGTGGAAGGAGGACACGTTTCGACATTTCCTTCTCTGTTACTCTCCAGCATTCCGCACCATAGAGAAGCACAGAAAGTACACAGCTCTCATACAGTCTTAATTTGGTGTTTGTGCTGTACTGGGAAGACTTCCACATGTTGTTGAGACTAGCAAAGGCTGTTCTCGCTTTATTCATTCTGTTGTTAATGTCCTTGCTTGTTCCGCCGTCAGGCGTTACTATGCATCCTAGGTAAGTAAATGTGTCTGTCTGTTCTAACTGCTGGTTCCTTACTGTTATTGGCTCAGGATTGCCCACATTTAGTGTCATGACCTCTGTCTTCTTTAGATTGATGTTCAGGCCAACCTGCTGGCCATACTTATTCAGTCTATCGGTTTTTTCTTGGATGTGTTGATGGTGAATGAGCGAGTAGTGCAATGTCATCTGCATATTCCAGGTCTTCCAGTGTAGAAAACGTTGTCCATCTAATTCCTCTTGGACTGCCCTCTGTTGTCTGGCGCATCACCCAATCTATGGCTGTCAAAAATAGTGTCGTTAATAAGGGGCATCCCTGTCGTACTCCTGTTTTCACTTCGAAAGTTAATTACACAATCCAACACTGCATGTAAAGTTAGAATAGAGGCTTTTTATGATGGAAACAATGCAGCTAGGAATTCCATAAGGCCTCAGTATTTTCCATAGGGTGTCCCTGTGTATGCTGTCGAAAGCCTTTTCAACATCATACAGAATAAAACTCTCAAAAATATTGCATGCAAATGATGTGGAAATATTTGGCAACTCTAATATGCATATGAGGGACAGGAAACAAGATGGGCAGAGCACTTCAGAGAAACTCTGAACAAGGAAATACCAGAGACACAACTGAATGTTCCTGAGGCTGAAAACGATCTAGATGTAAATACAGACATTCCACGAAAAGAAGAAATCATCACAGCAATCAAAGGGTTAAAGAACGGTAAAGCTCCGGGCCATGATAACTTAAATGCAGAGCTATTTAAGACAGACCCTGAGCTAGCAGCAGAACTATTAGAACAACTATTTGCACAAGTGTGGAAAACGGGGACAACACCATCAGAGTGGAACAAAGGAATAATTGTCAAATTGCCCAAGAAGGGAGATCTTTCAGACTGCAATAATTGGAGAGGAATCACTCTTCTCTCAGTTCCCAGCAAAATACTAGGCAGGATAATTATACAGAGAATTTCAAAGGCAGTAGACTACAAACTGAGGAAAGAACAAGCAGGATTTAGAAAGAACAGAAAATGTGTAGACCATATATTCACTCTCAGGAACATTATAGAGCAGTGCTCAGAATGGCAAAGACAGCTTTACATAAATTTTGTTGATTTTGAAAAGGCTTTTGACAGCATACATAGGGACAGTTTATGGAAAATACTGAGGGCTTATGGAATTCCAAGCTGCATAGTGTCAATCATAAAAAGCCTCTATGCCAACTTTATGTGTAGTGTTGGGCAGAGCAACCTAACCTTCGAGGTGAAGACAGGAGTACGACAGGGATGCCCTTTATCAACCACTCTATTTTTAACAGTCATAGACTGGGTGATGCGCCAGACAACAGAGGGCAGTCCAAGAGGAATAAGATGGACTACATTTTCAACATTGGAAGATCTGGAATATGCAGATGACATTGCACTGCTGGCACATTCACATCAACACATCCAGGAAAAAACGGATAGACTTAATAAATTTAGCCAGCAGGTGGGCTTGAACATCAATTTAAAGAAGTCTGAGGTCATGACGCTCAATGTGAGCAACCCTGAGCCCATATCAGTAAGGAATCAGCAACTGGTACAGACAGATACCTTCACATACCTAGGAAGCATAGTAACACCAGACGGTGGGGCAGGCAAAGACATCAACATCAGAATGAATAAGGCAAGAACAGCCTTCTTTAGCCTAAATAACATCTGGAAGTCCTCCCAATACAGCACAAGCACAAAATTAAGATTATACCAGAGTTGCGTGCTTTCTGTGCTTCTCTATGGTGCGGAATGCTGGAGAGTCACAGAGAAGGAAATGTCAAAATTGTCCTCTTTTCACACAACATGCCTAAGAAAAATTCACCGAATCTTTTGGCCGAATACCATCACCAACCAAGATCTGCTTACTCGTAGCAAGCAAGAGGACATGCATACCATCATAGCTGGCAGACGCTGGAGCTGGGTTGGTCATATCCTCAGAAGAGACCCCGATGCCATCACAAGAACAGCTATGCTTTGGACCCCTGAAGGAAAGCGAAAGAGAGGCCGACCAAAAACAACTTGGCGGAGGACTGTGGAGGCTGAGATGCAAAGAATGAACCAGAGTTGGGGCACTGTACGAAGGATGACCACCGACCGTGCAAAGTGGAATCAGTTTGTTGTTGCCCTACAAGACGCCACTAGGCGTGATGGCCACTGACTGCTTTGACGGTCGGTGGTTAAGGATCGAAGAAGAAAGAATATGCATATACTTGTCTCATTTGAGGCTGTCAGTATGATACCAACATTCACAGAAGGAAGTAGGCTATATCAAAAGAACTATTCGAGTGAATGCCATGCACTTTCTCAATTTTTTTTGGTAAGCAATGAAATTTAAGTTAATTTTAAAACGAACCCAATTTGTTTTATCTTATATTTCATATACTCATTTTACATGAGTAAAGCTTATGCTTTACATGTACTTTACAGTTTTAAGTTTCACATATCGATGAGACATTTTAAATTTGTATTTACCCGTTTCAGTTTGTTTAAAATGTTAGATCAACCAGCAGTTATTGGTTTCCTAAACAGACTTCCTTAAGTATGCTTTCAAGCATTTTGTTCTTTTCTCCACACAAAAAATTGTAATATATGAATATAATAATAAATGCAAATATAATAGTTATAAGTAACAATATGTGGACTGAAATTCCATGGCATAAGAATGTATCTTTTTAGAAGATCAGCGCCAATTTTGGCACACCTTTCAAAAATGTTCGACACAGCTGTTCTAGTCACTTTACTGGCACCTCTGTCAGATATTTTGGGATTGGCTAGCTCCTCTGTAGGAGCAAGAAGTAAAACTCAGTAGCCTGCCAATGCTCAGTCACACAAATACCTAATATGCTGAAAGGAAACTGGGACCACGAGGTACCAAGCTATAATGACTTCCTGCTGAGGTATGGGCATCACAAGATTAGATACTGCCCAAGACAGTTCAATGTTTTTCTTATATCTAATGCTTATATCATGACATAGAATTAGGATAACGGGTTTCCAATGTGATGCAAACAAGGCATCCTGATGAGATGTCATATTATTTTTCTTTTCCTCTCAATTCATCTTTTTAGTCATCATTAACACATGGTCTCTTTCATTATGAGGTTATGTGCTTGCGCTTCTGGTTCATCAGGATTGATCTCACAACAAGATGTCTAAATAAGTTTTATGTTTTTTTTCAATACATTCCTTCATTGGTTCTGTTCTGTAACAACAACTGCCCTAATCTCTAACTAAGTCTTTTCATGTTTTATTTTGCTACTTTATTCAACAACTCATTTCTCAGGTGAAGACCTCTTTTGTTCTCTGCCTTTTCTTTAATGGTTTTTATATGACAATACTAACTTTGGTGATTCTCTCTCTTGTGATTATTACATTAAAATGCAGTAAGCTTTTGACAAGGTGAAGCAAAAGGAAAGTAATCAATATGTTAAAACTGTCAAAGGCAACAAATGAACTGTATTCATCAGGACATATTCTGGAACAAGAAACAGGGGTAGAAAGAAAGACACGCTATGCAGACAATATTCAGAAATGGATTGAAAAGACAACCACACTGATAAAAGTCCTGGGGCAAGAGACAAGCATGGAAACCAATAATAAAGCATTCAAGGGAAAGTGGTGCCCCAACCATTGCCCTGGTGGTTGAAATGAAGAACAATGGGCCGTCTGTTGGATATGAGTTAAGAAACGCAGTAAACAGGGGTAAGAGTTATGTTAAAGAATGATAAACTTAACTCTAAACCCTAACAATGTTGGAGAAATTATTTGGATGACGTCGAAGAACACAACCCACTGCTCTTCATTTCAACCTACCTTGGCTAGGGAACAAAGGAAGATTTCATGAAATAAGAAATGAGTTACATGAAATGAGTTACATATGTAAAAAAATTAATCTCAGTGTAATTTAAAATGCATTTGAAAGCTGTAATTTACTCTAAAATGGCAATACAATGCTAAATATGAAACCTGATCTCTCAAAATCTGATGTTTCTTCAGACAAGCCTTTTTTAAAACAGGTATAATCTTTGAGCAAATTTTATATCACCATTGCAAAGGTCTTTGAAATAGCTGTCTTCTGATATCAATATCTTAAAATGTTATCAATATTTGTTTTCATTTTAAGGAAGTATCACACATAATTTCTGGTGGTTGAGATGAAGGATGGCGGATCGTGTTCTTTGATGTCATGCAAATAAGTTGCCAACGTTGTTAGGGTTAGGATTACTAAACTTAAACCCTTATTTCTGTGTCAACAAATTTTTTTTTTTTTCTGTGGCCATATCAAACACACGGCCCATTGTTGTTTATTTCAATGGATGGGTATGAAAAAGAAAAAAAGTGATTCGTCTTACGAGGACAAAAGAAAAAGAAAATAGCCAACATTGCGACCACAAGGCCTCGTCAGGGAAAGGAAGGAATGTGAGGGCTAGACAGGACACATCTGCCATCAATGGTACCTATACCTTGTAGCGGTATGGCAGTTTGTGTACCCTGACAATCCCCAGAGCTATGCCAGTGGGAGATTTACTCCTGGTAGGTTCAAGCAAGCTGGACTGGTCTGCATGGGTAGGGGTCAGACAAAAGCTGGTACTCTGGTCCTCCAGGTTGGGGGTTTTAGCACAGGGCCGACACCCCTGTCTATGTAAAAAATCGCTCATGTTACGGAAACAACAATAAATGGAAAAACTTTGCTGCGGGATGGACATCCGGAGTCTCAGGCTCGTATGACTGACAGTGGTGAAAGCCAAAAGGAAGCCACTGGCATGAAAACGGATGCCCCGACCGCAAAACACGAAACCAGAATTGGTTTTTGGAACGTCAGAACTATGAATGAGGCAGGAAAGCTGAGACAAATCACAGCAGAGATGACGAACTACAAGATACATATCCTGGGAATAAGCGAGAGCAGATGGACAGGTAAGGGGAGAATAAAAACAGCTACAGGGGAAACAGTACTTTATTCTGGCAGAGAGGATGGTCAGCACAACGAAGGTGTAGCCATTATCCTGAAGAAAGGAATGGAAAGGTCTTTACTGGAATGGAAACCCATCAACAACAGACTGATAAGAGCAAGACTGAGAGGGAGGTTCACCAACACCACAATTATACAATGCTATGCACCAACAAACGACAGCGATGAAGAGATCAAAGAAGAGTTCTATCAACAGGTACAAAAAGAAATGGAAACTACACCCAGGTATGATCTCATTATAAGTAATGGGAGACCTAAATGCGAAAGTGGGAGCACACAATAATTATAACGAAAGAGTAATGGGGAAATGTGGCAGTGGAACAGCAAATGAGAATGGGGACAAATTAATAAGCTTCTGCAGTATTAACAACCTGGTCATTGGAGGAACACTTTTTCCACACAAGGAAGTGCACAAGTTAACATGGGAATCAACAAACGGACGAGACAGAAACCAGATAGATCACATAATGATCAATGGCAGATGGAGACATGCACTACAAGACGTGAAAGTAAGAAGAGGCGCAGATGTGGGAAGTGATCATCACCTAGTAGTAGCAAGACTGAAAGTGAAACTCAGAGCTGCTGGACCAGTTGCAGTCAAACAGAAAAGATACAACATCATGAAACTGAAGGATCCCCTCACCAGAAAAGCTTTCGTGGTCGACGTGAAGAGAAGATATGAGATTATCAAAAGCCAGGAAAGAACAGAGACTGATGATGTTGACCAGAGATTCAACACCATCTCAACAATATACAAGGAAAGCAGCAAGTCATGCTTGGGATTCCAGGAAAGAAAGAGCCAAGACTGGATAACACCAGATACGCTAAACACCATAGCGAAGAGAAAGGAAATGAAAAGAAAGAAAACAGAAGCTAAGTCTCCCAGGTTAAAGGCAATATATAGTGAACAGTACAGTCAGCTGGACAAGGAAGTTAAACGTCAAACCCGTGCTAACAAAAGGACATTTCTGGATGACCTTGCAAAACAAGCAGAAGAGGCAGCACTGAGAAATGAACAAAGCACAGTATACAAAATAACTAAAATCATCAGTGGAAAACGAGGTGCAAACAATATTACATTAGTAAGAGATAAGCATGGAAATCTCATCACGACAGTAGAGGGACAGGAAATAAGATGGGCAGAGCATTTCAGAGAAACTCTGAATAAGGAACCACCAGAGACACAATTGAATGTTCCTGAGGCTGAAAATGATCTAGATGTTAATACAGACATCCCACGAAAAGAAGAAATCATCACAGCAATCAAAGGGTTAAAGAATGGAAAAGCTCCTGGTCATGATAACAGAGCTATTTAAGACAGACCCAGAGCTAGCAGCAGAACTATTAGAACCACTATTTGCACAAGTCTGGAAAACAGGGACAACACCAACAGAGTGGAGAAAAGGAATAATTGTCAAATTGCCCAAGAAGGGAGATCTTGCAGACTGCAATAATTGGAGAGGAATCACTCTTCTCTCAGTTCCCAGCAAAATACTAGGCAGGATAATTATACAGAGAATCTCAAAAGCAGTAGACCACAAACTGAGGAAAGAACAAGCAGGATTTAGAAAGAACAGAAGATGTGTAGATCATATATTTACCCACAGGAACATTATAGAGCAGTGCTCAGAATGGCAAAGACAGTTGTACATTAATTTCGTTGATTTTGAAAAGGCTTTTGACAGTATACATAGGGACAGTTTATGGAAAATACTGAGGGCTTATGGAATTCCAAGCTGCATAGTGTCAATTATAAAAAGCCTTTATGCCAACTTTACGTGTAGCATTGGGCAGAGCAACCTAACCTTTGAAGTGAAGACAGGAGTACGACAGGGATGCCCCTTATCAACCACTCTATTTTTAACAGTCCTAGACTGGGTGATGCGCCAGACAACAGAGTGCAATCCAAGAGGAATAAGATGGACTACATTTTCTACATTGGAAGATCTGGAATACGCAGATGACATTGCACTGCTAGCACATTCACATCAACACATCCAGGAAAAAACGGATAGACTTAATAAGTATAGCCAGCAGGTGGGCTTCAACATCAACCTAAAGAAGACAGAGGTCATGATGCTCAATGTGAGCAACCCTGAGCCCATATCAGTAAGGAATCAGCAACTGGAACAGACAGATGCCTTCACATACCTAGGATGCATAGTAACACCAGACGGCGGAGCAAGCAAAGACATCAACAACAAAATGAACAAAGCAAGAACATCTGGAAGTCCTCTCAGTACAGCACAAGCACAAAATTAGGATTATATCAGAGCTGTGTGCTTTCTGTGCTTCTCTATGGCGCGGAGAGCTGGAGAGTTACAGAGAAGGAAATGTCAAAATTGTCCTCTTTTCACGCAACATGCCTAAGAAAAATTCTCCAAATCTTTTGGCCGAATACCATCACCAACCAAGATCTGCTTACTCGGAGCAAGCAAGAGGACATGCACACCATCATAGCTGGCAGACGCTGGAGCTTGGTCGGCCATGTCCTCAGAAGAGACCCCGATGCCATCACAAGAACAGCTATGCTATGGACCCCTGAAGGAAAACGAAAGAGAGGCCGACCAAAAACAACTTGGCGGAGGACTGTGGAGGCTGAGATGCAAAGAATGAACCAGAGTTGGGGCACTGTACGAAGGATGGCCGCCGACCGAGCAAAGTGGAATCAATTTGTTGTTGCCCTACAAGACGCCACCAGGCGCAATGGCCACTGACTGCTTTGACGGTCGGCGGCTAAGGATCAAAGAAGAAGAAGATAGGACACATAAGAATCTAATTAAATATAAAACATGGGTACTTCCCTAAAGGCAACTAAGATCTAGCACGCCTGCCGAAGAGAGAGTGCGCGTCACCCACAAAGGAAATGGCTGCCACTTCCGAATGTAAACAGTACATACTAAGAAGCTAAAAAACGAAACTGAACAAGAAACTACCAAAACGTAATAATAACGAGGACTGGAAACAGAGGAGGACAGAATGAGTGGGAGATAAATAAATATTTAATAAAAAATCAAAAAATTCTTTTAATTTATGAGTGACGGAGAAATAGAAAAATTGAATAAGAGTGGAAAGGGTCAAAATAGAATAGGAGTGGAAAGTGTGACCTTAGACAAAGGCGTGTAGGGTATTAAGACCAGCTGGTTTTAGACACCCCATACGATAGATAAGACGTTGCTCAAGCTGTTCTCGGGTAGCAGTGTCAGAGGAGCAGGATATGATCGCCATGACCTGGATGTCGATGGGACCAGGTGGTCAGGACCATTAAAGTGTATGGCAACTGGTGTGGATTTTTGCTGAGAGATGTCATTCAGGTGCTGGCTGAATCTGTCACCAAGTCGTTTGCCTGTTTGGCCAATATAGGTTTTGCTGCAACGTTTACATATGATGGTATAAATGACATTGCGAGACTCACACGTGAAGCTACTGGTGATGGTGAATGTGGCCTTAGGAAAAAGACACCTTGTGGGTTTGGATGACATACTTGCACATTGTTTATTTCAACCATTTCTGGCAATAATTTTAAATTTAACAAACACACTTACCAGAAAACATAACTTTGGCCAGTTGTGAATGAAATATCTGTACGTATATATTGAATATGGTTCTGATAAGTCTTTTGTAATCAGTCTCATGATATCAGGCATTTGTTTTTCAGACTCATAAACGACATAAGTAATACCATTGATCACATCGTTAAAAGTTGCACACAGTTCCCTTGTATTACTGTGCTGATGTAAAGATGTTTTCTCTAATTCACTTAATAATATGTCCACATCATTTTGTTCAGCATTACAAAGCACTTTAGGTGAACAAATCTTTTCTACTTCAATTTCATCACAAGACACATCATCGCAGTCATTCTCTGTGCATTGACATGCGCTGCTTGATCCCCGACCTGAATCTCCGCTATAGCTGTGGTTTTCATTTTTGACTCCTTCCCCCTTACAAGTACTCAGCATATCAACAAGAAGTGAGTTACCTCCACAGTTATTCTCAGCTACAGTGTGATTATGAGTAAGACCATTGACTTTAAGACAATTCGACTTCCTGTGAGTGTGAGCGTCTGAAGTGTCAGTGTGGCAGATTGGCGAAACATTGCCCTCATCGCTGCACTTCAACAAACTCTGATTTCCTACAGTACACTCAGAAAACACAACATCGGCTTCAGTCCGCAGAGTTCCATTACACGGTTTAATATTTCCTGCAATACTTTTACCGGCGCTGGAATAAATAGCGTCATCTATTCCAATATTGTCTCTATTAGTGTGGATAATAAGGCTACTAGGTAAGTTCGAACAAGGTTCGTTCTTCTGTGTCGGACAAGCCATCCAGCAGTGGACTGTAACTCTTGTATACAAAGGAAAACAATATCCAAAGCAAGATACTTCTACAGATCTATTTAGACTGAGATTGACGACATGCTGGCCCTTGAACAACCATTCCAAGGTACACCTGACTACGTTATTTGTTAAGTCAATGATTACAAAATGAATGCGCATGCGTATGTAGCAAAGGTGACTTCCTGTTTTTCGTTTTGAATTCTTAAAAATGGTATAATAAACGTTTCGACAAAACAATACTGAGCGCAAATATTAAACTCTTTCTCTAAGAACACCAATAGCCATATATTATTTAACAAAGCTTACATAATTTTCATAAAACGAGTTTAAAAAATTTATTTTCATGAAAAACACAGTACTTATTTAAACAATTAAAAGTTATATTTCGGCACTGCAAAACTGAAAGTAGAAAGTTACGAAAGTACACACACAGCATTGAAAGGTAATCGAATGGTTATGTACCGTATAATAAATGAGCAGCTCACGTTATTTTTTTTGGCCAGTGACTTTGATATGTTTGTAATTTATCCGAATGCGTAAGACGTAGCAATGAAATATATAGACGGAGCTGTCTTTTTGTTTGCCCTTGGTGCTTTCATTCATCTTCGCTTGCGTTCTTTTATGTAAGGTCATCGCCATCACTTTTGCTTTGTGCTGCTTACGGAGCATGTAACCAGCACTGCAGGTGGCACCCTTGCAGGAAGCCTGCACCACGCAGTCACATGCTCTTACAGTTGTGGGAATTAGTTGTGTAAGGTATTGGTGTTTGAATCACATGATAATGAGGTATCTGAGAAGGGTGGTTGAAGTAACAAGAAGAAACATGGGGTCCGCAACCAGATGATACGTCAAGGCCTAAAAGCCCAACCCCTGCAAACCTAAGTAGAACAGTCCCAACTAAGATGGTTTGGCCATGTCTGCAGAATGGGAGCAGATCGGCTGCCAAGGCAGGTATGGGAGGCTAAGAGCCAGGGATCCAGACCTCCAGGATGACCCAGAGTCCACTGGGAGGACAACATTAGACAATCTCTGAAGGACCGAGAACTAGATGGAACCACGCCAGGCGGAAGACAGCCGATAGGATAGTATGGCGCTCTCTCTTCCAAACCGCTACACCTCACAGTAAAAGAGTAATAACTAAGTAAGTAAGAATTACACAATACTGTTCGCTCGCTGTCTTGTCGACCAACTCGCTATCGATATTAATTTGCTTATTGTTTTGGGTAAATGGGAGGGATAGTGGAACAAGGTCCGCCATTTTGTCCGATCGTTATTGAAACTGTACACGTAACTATCACTTCGACACAATGTAAAATACACACTATTAACGCTAAGCCGAACACACCCGCCCTATTTCTGCTTGACCATGCGTGCAAACTCCTCGGTTTAGAGGCTTTTTCCCCCCTAACGGTGCAGGCTCGAAAAAAGGGTCGGATTTTGTGTCAAGGTTAGCGGGCGAGGTGCGGCAAAATGATAGCAGACGTGTTCCGTTACCAATACCATTCGGGCCTTGTCGGCAAGTAACACAAAAACAAAAAATCACCACTTGCTGGGATTCTTCGATACATTGAATAGCAGACCCCTCCCCCACATGTACGCTATCACAATAATTTCATAAATATCCTGTTTTCTCAAACCAAGATCCTTTTTGTCACAGATCGTATAAAAGTATGTGCATTCAATCCCCTACATCTGCAAACCCATATGTTCCCATCAGTCGCCTTCCTCCCAGTAATTAAAATTTCTACTTCTGTTACCCTGGGTAACATTTAGAACTATTAGAAATAAAATCTACCTTCATGAAAAAAAATTCGTAGTTGGTAAGCATGATGGAACAAGGTCCGCCATTTTGCCCAAACACTATTGAGCCTGACCAATAACCTAATCGTATCACTTCAATATATTGTATAAGTCAAGAAAGGAAAATTCAGATATAAACCTAACCCCCTTCCTCCTGCTCTGCACCAGTGCTGCCACCCATCTCATACCCCCCTCCTCAAGAAAAGAAAATGCAGACATACCCCCCCCCCCCCCCCCATATTCCCCTATAAAAATGCCATCACGAAATAAACATAATTCCCCCCCCCCCAATTGCTCCCTCCACCACCACCTTCCTGCAACAGTGCCATAAAAAATTGTCCCAACTATATACCTTCACTTTTACGTATGTCATCTCGGACCTACCCGTATAAAAGCCGAAATTATATACATTGTGCGTAGTCATAGCCACTTACCCTAAATGGCGGCCTCCAGTTCACTGTCCTTCCCATCGGCCCAGACTTTTTCATAATGGGCGTTTGCACAGAATAGAAGGTTAAAAACTATATCACTAATGCAGACCTGATATAAACTAGATAAATACCAGTGGAATAAGAGCTGCGTAGAAACACTGGTTTTGGATAGGACGTACAATAAGGAAACCAGTTGAAAGCATTACAAGCTGTCCTTGTTCTGGAATCCCCAGGGCATGAGAAATAAAGCAAAACTGATGGAATGAACCAGACAAATATACCAGTGAAACAAGACCTGCCTAGAAAACACTGGTTTTGGATAGGATTTGCACAGAGGAAACCATTTGATAGCATTACAAGGCAGCCTTTATTCTGGAATCCCCAGGGCATGAGAAATAGAGCAAAACTGAAAACTACATGTAGAAAGGGATTGGAAATTACAAGAAAGGGTTAAAGAAGACATGGAGAGACCTTGAACATATCGCCACAGGCTAGTAAAGCTTGCCATAAATTCTAACGCCCGTGATCTGCAGAGAGATGATGATGGTGATGTGTATTTTATTACTTAATTAGTCTTAATAATCTTTTTTAATTAGGAAGAATGAATAGCTTTATATCTACATTCATCTGTGTCAGTTCATTTTCTTCCTCACATTGATCCACTCTCAGTAGGAAGAATCATGGTGATATGCATCTGTATTCAAAGTATTACAGCAAGATGTAATTCGATCATCAAAAGACCAACTTGGGTCATAACTTTCAAGTGACGTACTCCTGATGGTTTCTCCCCCCCCCCCCCATCTTTTTCTGTTTTGACATTGTGAAAATTCATGTTTCAGAAAGTCTCAAATTTCTATCCTGAATGAGCAACAGCAACTTATTTTTTTTTTAACCAGAAAGAAGAAACCAACAGTCATTCTTGCATTTTTATTTGTTAAAGCTGAAGTGGACCATGCCATTTCCTAAACAAGAAGAGAGAAAAAAGTGCTGGGCATCAAAAGATGCTTACTGGCAGTGCCTCACAGATAACAGTGATGATGCTTCCAAGTGTGGGAAGGAACGTCAAGAATATGAGAAAAGTTGTATAAAGCAGTGGGTAAGTTATGCTAATAAAATACAAAATGTACAAGTAAAGGTAGTCCCATAGCAGATACTGCCGTAGCGGAGTGAAGTGTTAGAGACTTCACCATACTAGGTAGGGGAAAGGTGGAAAATCGCCATATATATAACTGAGGATGGTACTGTGATGGCTATTGTCTTTCACCTTTTTATGTGTGTTTTACTCTATGTGCCTATATCTAAAAAGACTTTACCCGCAACACAGTTAGAAAGATTAAAATGCAGCTTTCTGTCTACTGGGATTTCAGCCATCCTCCACTTGATGTCTGTGCCTGGTAAAAAAAGGTAAAGGTGGTCCTGTATCAGATACTGCCGTAGGGGAGTGAAGTGTTAGAGACTTCACCATATTAGGTCCAGCATCAAGAGGTGAGGTGACCAGTTCCCTATCTTGCTGCCTTTTCCTTCCCTAACTCAAAGTCAGGTACCCATTTACAGCCAGGTAGACTGGAGCGTGTCAGTACCATGATTCGAACCCAGCATCTTTGCTGCAAGAGACCAGCTCTCTGACCACTTTGTCAATATGATACTAAATAAAATATATCACATAGAAATGAATTGAATAAGTTCTTAGCAAGAACTGGAATATAACTGGAAGCCATAGAGCTGTATCTTTACAGAAGAATTGTCAGGATTCCACAAATAGTTTTTAAAAATTGAATGACAAGGACTGAAAGATTTGAACGCATTAAGGAGAATAACTGCACTTTTCAATGTACAAGTTTTGAGAAACGAACTTTATAAAACATTGTGACAGCTGGCAAATCAAATTAGAAGCTATGAGATGCATCTAACATCATGGCAAAATAGAAATGAATCATTATGATCTAGAACTAGTGATATGATTGCTCTCCCAATTACATGGCATTCTATAAGATGTGGCTTTAAATGAGTAGCATTATTACCTAATGTTTTCTATCTGTTGTTTCTGGCCACCTATTATGGCAGCAGAGGTGGCTATTTGAAACAGTAATATTACCACCTCAGTTATGTGCTGTGTCTAATGTCTTATGTTGTTTAATAGACAGTGTGAGGGTTTGAAACCACCCCCCCCCCCTTTTTTTTTTAAAACAGCCAATGAGACTGCTTGAAATGCTAATATTGCGCATCACCTTCTTTATTTATCTCTGTTGTTTTGAGACATCTATTTTTGAATGCGACCTGACCAGTTGAAATTATTCCAAAATAATAATATTTCTGTCTATTACTTTAGGTGACCTATTTTGACAAGAGACGTGACTATCTGAAATACAAGGAGATGATAGAGAAAGGAGGACCAGATCCTCTTCCAGAATCAAAACAAAACTCTTAATGTCAGCCTGATTTCCAATTTTGTATATAATTTATGGAAGCCACATATTTAGCTCATGATGTTGTCTTTTGAGTGATGTGTCTACACAATCAGTGATAACTACAGGAAAGTTTGAAAGAGTCAACTATTTTGTTTGCTGTGTTTTTATTAATAATTGCTGCATGCGGGTATGGGTGTGGACATGTATGGTGTCTGGTTCATAAGAATTTAAAATTGCATATAGTGCTTTCAGAATACATTATGTGGCATAACGTAGTCATAAACATTTGAGGAAAGTGTATAAATTCAGTATGTGCATTACTCACCTGTTGTAATTAGTAAACCTGAATCATGGAGTATTGCTAGGTGATAAGATGCCATCACGTAACTTTTATTAATTTTTGAGCTGTTACACATTCATACAGCACTTTTTTCTATAAACATTTATTTATTGCATTTGTGTCTTTTGAAATTGGAATTTTTATGTACATGTGAATTAATAAAAATTGTTTTTTAATGCTTCAGTATGTTGTCATTGTTTGAAACAAGTGGTTTCAGTGACTTGCTTCTAGCTTTTATTCTTGTTGACTCAGTTTAATTTATTTCTTACATTCACAGGTTTCCTCTCCTCTTGTCTAACACAATTCCTGTATTGTTATCCTCTGTACTTATATCCTGTTTGCTGCTGTGACCAAACAACATGCATATGTTCTGTCCAGGGTTGTCTGTTCGTAGTATTACACAACACATTTTATTTGGGCAGGAATGCACCAGGGAATGTCCTGGAAAATACTGGTTTGACTGGTGGTGCTCAAGATAAATAATTGTGCATGAATGCAACACAGAACCGTTCAGTATGGGTGGCAGGTCATACATGGCAGTGGTTATCAGTAAAGAGAGGCATTAAAAATATTGTTTTGCACTTCAGTGTTTTACCAGAACATAAAATGTCCCTGTTCTTTTTTTTTCCCCTGCATATTTCGCTAATATGTGTTGGACTGATGTTAATTGCTTGTGGCATGTTCAGATTAATTTCAGAAAACTATACATTTAGAAACTAGTTTTCTTTATTGGTTGTGCAAATATGCCTCAAAGATGTGTCATGCTCAGAAATGTTAAAAAATTAATTTCCGAGGACAATAAACTTCTGGAACATTTTTACTTTTCCAAAAAAATGTACATTGAGGGACTTCAGTAAGGCGTGGCGTAGGGTAGATCGATTTTGGAACAAAAAAGTTCAGTAGATAGATAATTAACAGGCAGATATTTCAGGCAAATAAGTTAAATGTGTAATTAAATTAAAACAAAAGGCTTATGAAATTTAATTTCTAATCATGTCTGTATTTTAAGGCACCTACTGAAATGTTTTTCTGAAGACAGCACATTATGGGACCGCTAGTTTTAGTGCTCTTGCAAAACATTTCAGTCATGTACAAGATGGTAAAATGAGACCAACATGAAAAGAAGAGTAAATCAAATTTGTGTGATGAGTTTTACGTTCCTGTAAAATTAAAATACATGTCTTTCGTGAGTGCAGACTGATATCAATGATGCACCTAAAGATTTAAAGAAAAAACCATTAGTTCAGTTTGTTACTACCACTACTATTTCAGTATCTGAAGATGCGAAAGCCTTTAGCATGATGAATGCACTGCTTGAGGAACAAGCCTTTGGACTTATTTTATTGATCCCCAGTTAAGCCCTGTTCCATATATGAAGTTATGGGCAGGAAGGTGATTCAGCATGAGCCGATGTGCCACAAGCAGGAGGTTACTGAAAACAGCAGAATAATGGTGCATCCCTAGTTTTCTTTTCCAGCCAAATCGCTGGTAGATATGTAAAAGCTGTAAATTTTTTTTTTAAGTTGAAATGTAAGAACAATAATAATATTTTGGTGCCTGATTGGTCTTGGCCTTAAATAAAAATAAAGTGCTATATGCAGAAAATATTGCTCAATATAAGTCATATCTTTATCAAAAGGTGGGAACAATGCAGCTGCTAATAATTTCAGTTAAACAGTGGAATGCTTTTCAAATGTGTGTTAACTACGTAAGCATTTATATAGGAGAAGTGCATTTCCCATAATGCATGTCACTGGCCATAATTTAATACAATACTTAATCTGGGTGACTAAGAGCATCTATCATGGTGCAAATCAATGGTTAAGAGCATCAATCATAATGCAAATCATTAGCAGGGAATAATATTACTCATTCGTTGTTTAATGACAAGGCAGGAATTACATTTAAATCTTGAAACACAATGAAAGTTTAAAATGTCTAGTGATCCTTGATGCCCAGTTTAGGCATCGTGATCAAGATTTGCATTGCACATTTTACATCAGTCAATACCCTTTAGCTACCCAAGGAGTATAGGCCTTTAGCAAACACAAGCCAAGTCCTCCGTGTCGTGTGCCATCAGCTTAAGTTCTTTCCATGTCATCCTCATCTTCATTGTATATGCGGGTAACCACCGAAAAAAGACAACCCCTACATGAGAATGTACCTGACATCAAAGGAGCAAGAATCAAGAGGGGGATGTCTTGGATGGCACAGGCAGAGGCTACGATTGGTCAGGTGACCAGGGTTGAAAATGTATCCAAAGGGGAAGAGTGGAGTAAGTCAGGGGAGAACTGGATAAACCACCAGCAGGTCATCATTAGCCTTGGCAGAGAGTACAGATCTTGAGGCAATGGAAAAGCAGAGCTGGAGATTACTCAGCTGATAAGTGATCATACTGGGGATGATGACGCCATTGTGTACACTGATGGGTCTGTAGTGTGTGGTGAGAAATCAGGATGGGGCTTCTCTGCGAGAATAAAGGGCAGTGTCGTCGCTGAACAGAGTCGAGCCTACACGACAATAACCTCCAGCGTGAGAATGGAGGTAGAGGCAGTTACTGCAGCACTGAGGTGGCTGTCTAAAACTGCATCAACCAGGGCAGTTATATTGTCAGACTCTCAAGCCATGCTTCGGAAAGTTTAGAACGGATGGCTGCGGCAGGAATGGAAAACATAAATAAAACCCTCAAGTCTTCAAGAACTTGTGTGGATCTACTGTCCTGCAGGGGTACGTGGCAAATGACAGAATGGTCTCGAGAGCGTCCATAATGGGGACACTGGACATGGATAAGGGAGAGATACTAAGGGCTATTAATGATCGCCTGCTGGATAATGACACTGCAATGGATGAATCAACAAGGCTGAGGCTGTTGGAGTTTGGCATCAAACGTGGGACTAGCAGAAATGGACGTGAGAGAGGATGCATCCATCGTATGTACAACCAGCGTGCTACAGGTACAATTAGCATTCATACTCTTCGACATTTGCTGAGGGAGACTGAGCACCTATGGGTTTGCCCAGAGTGCAGTGAGGTCGATTCTGATTAACACTATAACCTCATCTTCATTTCAGCCTCAAGTACTCTTGTGGTTTTTTTTCTGCTATTATCACCCTCAGTGTGTGTCCTATCCATCGCCAGTGTCTTCTCATTTATTGTTCCACTGGTTCTTGTCATCAGTTCCACACCGTCACACCATTTCAATCCATCTATTTTATGCAAGCAACCATTTATGAAAGTAGCTTGAAAAAAAAAAATTTTTTTAAACACATTTGTCATATGTTAATTTGCACACTCAAGATGAGGATCATGACTTCGCATATACAAAAAATTTTTGAAAACTAAGGAATACAAAAAAATACTACTTATGTGTTTAATCTGCATACATTTAGTTAAAATTACGTTTTTCCTCCATGGAACAAATCAGCTTCACACTACAAGCAAATATTAGGAATAAAAAAAAAACAGTGTAAATGAATGATCGTTTTAGGTTAGTCAAAGAAATCACCTTCAATAACCTTTATGTGTATGGCAGTGAAATATAAAATACAATACTATCGCTTTCCAAACAGGAATTTAGCCTTCAGAATTTTAGGCACATATCTTATTGTTAGAGACACTCTAGTAGTTCTTTCCAGTACATCACCTTTTGTAGCAGAGATGGCGTCAAGGTTTGCAATTTTATCAGAAACTTCGTCCACTGTTCTTTCTGCAATTCCATGAAGATGAATCTTATACATGTCATCACATACTAAAATCAAACTTCTTGGCTCAAGAAGGATGGATAAGAAGTACCGGTCCTCGAGGGAAGCATAGGCATCTTCTGAAGTACCATGTAGGTCTGGACTCATGCAATCACTTGCATTCTTTTCTTCACAGTGGTCATCCTTACTTATGCTGGAATTATCAACTACAGAAAGTTTCTCAGAACCTGTTTGATTTTGTTGTATGTGGTAGTAAAAGTCTAACACTGTGTGAGACCCCAGGCTTATTGTTGATACTGTTGGGTAAAAAAGTGGACCATCTTCATGTGGCTGTGGTAAGAAAATAAAAGAGAACACGGAATCAGATATGAATAAATAAAGGATCTTCTTCCAGGCCATCAATAACTAAACAGAAGAGTTTTTAAAACAGCATATTATCCAGCATCAGAGTGTGCATTTTATCATGCTACTGCGCAGTGTAAATGGTAAAAACATGTATAGCTCAGCATCCACCACTTATACACTAAATGAATACATTGAATTTGGGTTAAATATTGTATCTCACAACATCGCTTGGGGCAAGAGGTCATATACCTTTTCAAGGTTGTGTTGTGTGATAAATGAGATCATGTCATATGGAGCTGGGGATTACTCTGCAGTATTTCGCTTCCTACCTTTACTGTCCTCTTACCAAGACAAAAGTCTATTTCTGATTCATGTCTCTGTTCAGTCTATAGCATGTATGAACCTGGCTTTTTTATGCTGGTATAAGGCATTGTCGTCATGTAGTTCCCGAGGGTATTTGAAGAGACAAATAACAGGACTACTGTACCTTCAGGTATGTCATACAAGGCGACTAATATGAGGTTATACATGGGGCTTGCAGCCTCATCATGTAAAAAATAAATTGCCATAGAAACCACTTGTAAAATTTCTTTCCCACTGTAAAGTTGCTTTCACACACACTGTAAAATGTCAGTCTGTAAAGAAGTATCAGTTGTATGCTGTAAACCTTCTGTAAAGTGTGGTGTGTTCTCTTTCTTCTGTAAAGCTCCACTATCAATCACTGTAACATGTTGTTGGTGGTGCCACTACTGTATATGTCCATTGTAGTGTACAGAGTTGTTGAGATCAGGCATGCTCCAGTCTACCCAGCTGTAAATGGGTAACTCACCCTAGTCCTAAGTTAGGGAAGGCAAAGGCAGCTGTAAACAGTAGTTTCCCTCTAAGGCTCCAGGGAAGCAGGCCCTAAACTTGGTCACTTCAACCGACGCAGGATGGTGTATATATGGGTAGAAGTGTAGAGTGTGTTTAACGCGAATGGTGTACTGTTCGTGTTCTGACCAAACTAAACACTCATTCACTTGTGTCTACAAGGCACCAATGCAGACTGCTGGAATCTTTGTTTACACAGTTTATTTGGACGCTCACACTGGGACATAACGAGTAAATCATGGGTATGTTGACATATCAATTTGCAGGCATACATAGTAGATCCTATGTCATGGCACATTCATAAATAATAGGTAGTACATCAATGGCCGCATCCCCTATCTGACTAAGCGCGTCAGTGAAGGCGGATCGGTAAGTAACTAAAGTTGCTTTATATTCACAGTTTATCATATTGTGAAACCACGATAAGGGGTTTCTATCAAAATTGAAATCTCCTTGCCACTGTCCGAATAATAAGATACATGCCCCGTTCTTTAGACAGTGATCCAAAAAATGCGATGACAGGAATGTAACATGGCCGCCTACCTGAGTTGTCGCTCACTCACTCACAGGAGGATATATATATAAGCCAAAGTTAATTTGCAATACATATGCATAATTTCATAAAGTTCCTCCACACAGATCTACCGTAATCCAGTTACCTCACGTAGACATAATTACAGTATGGAGCCTGTCATCTCCGTCGATACAAATTTGACCCTAGCGTTGCGAAGCACAAAATTCCCGCTAGGCCTAACCGACCTGAGATCATCAAAACAGGGACTGGAATTACCTGGAGTCCGAATCATACATGGTACCGTACATTAGGAGAGTCTCTAACACAACTCTAGTAGAGACACAATCTCCTATAGAAGAAAAAACCACTTCGTAAATCATTTTTACTGAAGAATCTACCAGCCCTGGAAAAATGCGTACCCGCCATTGTCACGGTACATCGGAACTCCTCACGACTAGACAAGACAACTCCTACTTCCGCTAGAGCGGTGTAACAAGAATATAGTCCTGCCTACCCATCCAAAATATACAATATAGGACTGATTCTACTTGTACTAATAATATGTAATACATATGAATTCAGGCCATAAACATAATAAGCAAATTAATCTATTTTCTGGCCCTAAGAAATAGGTACGGACAAGGGTGTCATATCCATGCGCCGAATTAATATCAAGAACGATTACTCCTATAATCAAAAGGGTAAAACAATTATGGATTATCTAGCCTTCCCCATAGACAGCATTTTCATACACAAATGAATGAATGTCTATATCTTTTCCATATTAAATAGCCATATCGATTTTTGTAATATGTGCGTCAAAATATGCACGCAACAGATTACCACACCCCTCGGGAAAAAAAAAATGGTACATTTTTTTTTTTTTTTTTTTGAAATACATCTAGGAGCAACATACAATAGGCTCACAACGCACCAATAACAATGCGCAGATGATAAGCATAAGTTTTCTGACCTTAGAGAAAGTACTTCTCTAAGTATAAATATTTCCAGAGAGGTGTCACCAACGCATACTACAATATTAGCAATGACACAATTTGTACATTAGTTTATACATAAATTTCATCTAAGATATCTTAACATCATGATCATCAAAGACGAAAAAAACATTGAAAGATCAGCGGTGAATAAATATCAATGAACCGCTAAGTAGTGTTACAATCAATATATGATATTACATATGTGTACACATTTCAACATAGGAACAACTGTATCAAAGTTGTATAACAGTTATGAATCATGTGGGCATCTAGACAAAATATCTGCCATCACATTTTCTGACCCACGGATAGCTCGCACCGAAAAATGAAATGGCTGCAAAGCAATCGCGTATCGCGTTGATCTTGCGCTCTTCAGATTTTTACTCTGAATAGCCGTAAGAGCTTTCTGGTCAGTTTCCACAATGAAATGCGCGCCAAGAAGAAATCTTTGCAGTTTAAGGATTGACCAAACCATAGCCAATAATTCACGGTCTAGGACAGAGTAATTCTTCTCTGCGGCATTTAATTTCCGAGAAATATACATCACAGGATGCAGAGTTCCAGAGTACTCTTGCATTAGTGCTGCTCCAATCCCGGTGGATGAAGCGTCACTACGAAGAATAAATGTCTTATCCTTAGAAGGCAATACTAGGATAGGTGAAGTAGAAAACATAGTTTTAACCTTATCCAAAGAGGATTGACATTCTTGAGTCCAGTGGACTACATTAGGAGACCCTTTCTTTAGCAAGGAAGAAAGAGGTGACATAATGGAGGACAGATTCGGGATGAATCGTCCATAAAATTGTATTAGACCTAAGAGACTTCGCACTTGCTTTTTAGTCTTAGGAATAGAAATGTTAAGTATCTTACTTGTATTATGGTCTTCTGTTTTTAGGAACCCATGACCAACACGGTGTCCTAAGAAAGATATTTCACTAAAACCAATACATGGTTTCGCTGTCAGGTTATGCTCGCGTAAGATAGACAATAGTTCATTTATCCCATTATAGTGATCGTTCCAAGTATCACTGAAAAGACAGATGTCATTAAGATACGCAATGACATCTGAGCGATGAGATAGGATTCGACGCATCATGCGTACGAATGTTGCAGGGGCGTTCATAAGACCGAAAGGCATGAAATTCCATTGGAATAGACCCCTAGGCGTCGAAAAAGCAGTAAACGGTTTGGCGTGTTCGGATAATGGAACTTGCCAATATCCCTTAGACAAATCGAGTTTAGTAAAGAAATGAGAATTCGATAGTCTCGTAAGTAGCTCTTCTAGTAAAGGCATAGGTTCAGCATCAAATTTCGTCACTTGGTTCAATTTGCGATAATCCACGCAAAGACGTATGTTATTGTCTTTTTTTCGTACAATAACCATCGGCGAAGAATATGCTGATGTGGATGGTTCAATAATTTTTAACTCTATCATCTCATCCAACTCTTTCTCTACCTGTGCTTGAAAATGTATCGGGATAGGATACGGTCTGACTCTTATAGGACTATGGTCAGTAAGAATAATGTCATGTTGAATGACATCAGTTTGACCAGGAATGTCAGTAAGGACATCCTGAAATTGTTCTAACATAGTAGAAACTTGTTTCTGCTCTCCTGGAGATAATTCTGGAGAAATTGCAACATCTTTCCATGATTCATTAGAGTGAAGAGGAATCATTGGAAAAGGTAAATTTACATCCGAGAAACTCGTTTCCTCATCCTGTATTACTGACAGAGATGAGTACTGTCCATGTTGGACTGGAAAATCGTCCGTTGCCTGGAAAACAGGTTGTAAATAATCAGGACGTTCATGGAATTCCGTGAGCATGATGATGTGGAAGGTTTTACGCTTCCTGTCAATATCGACGATATAGTCAACATCGGAAACTTTTGATATTATATCGTACGGACCTTTCCAAGAAATAAGAAGTCTATTTTCCCTACAAGGTAGCAATACAAATGCTTTGTCACCTGGACAAAGTTGTCGCAAACATCTCTTTTTATTGGCAAATTCCCTTGCCTTCTGTTTCGCAAATTCAGAAGAAGCGGTTGCCAATTTGCATGCTTCAATAATCTTGTGTCTAAGTGCGATGACATATTCATAAGAGGATTTTGTGTCATCGACAATATTATCAGCAGTTATAAGATCATGAAGTAAGGACATAGGACCTCGCGGTTTCGCGCCAAAGACAAGTTCAAAGGGAGAAAATCCTGTATGTTCGTTGGCGACCTCTCTATATGCAAAGAGAGCCGCGGGTAAAACCCTATCCCAATCCTGAGGATGATCTTCTGTTATCTTACCTAGTAGGTTTTTCAGAGTTCTATTCAGACGTTCCACCATCCCATTGGACATAGGATGATAAATACTACTCAGCGATCTCTCTATCTTAAGAGTCGACATTACTTGAGACATGGTATCCGATATGAGTTGGGTACCATGGTCGGATAATATTTCTGCTGGAAATCCCAGACGAGAAAATATTAACCAAAGAGCATCTGCGACGTCAGCAGTAGTTATGCTCTTTAGAGGAACAGCCTCCGGCCAACGTGTGCACATATCAACACACGTCAAAATAAATTGGTGTCCTCTAGCAGACTTTATCTTAAATGGACCAATGATGTCTATCGCCATTTTTTGAAATGGTCGAATTGGAATGTCTGCAGCCTGAATAGGTGCATCATGGCGTGGACCTCTGGATTTAATCTCTTGACATACTTTACAAGATCGACAATAGATTTGTATGTCCTTATTCACAGCAGGCCAAAAGAAAGATTGCAGAACTCTAGCTTTAGTACGGGAAAAACCCATATGTCCAGCACACTGCGAATCATGAGCGTGCTGTAAGATTTTAACTCTCATATTTTTAGGCACAAGGATTTGAGAATGAATGGACTTAGCGGAGTCTTGTACCATACGTACAAGTACGCCATTCTTCATCGTAATCCATGATTTACGATTTGTATCCTTATTCGGATCACCTTTTGTTGCCAGAGTAAAGAATTTCTTTAGAGTAGGATCATCTTCCTGCTGTTTTATAAAGGAATCATGGGAAATCTCCAAGGGATCATCTTGGATCTGCGCATCATTATCTTCAGAATGTGCAGATTGCGGCATATTAAGAGCTTGAGCCCTAGTGATTACTGCATTAGCAGATTGCATATTAACATTTTCCCAATTAGAAATTTGCTGTGGAGTGCATTCTTTCACTCCATGAATGCGACCGATGATAAGATCAGCGATCGGATTCGGCAAGAGACATGCTTGCACCTCTCCTGTAAAGAAAGGCGTTGCAATATTGATAATGGCAGTGGAGTACTTCTCCAATGTGCCACCAAATGTTACACATTTGACTATATTGCCTGTAGCTCGAGAAGGATTTACGAGTGATTGCCTCACTCCGATGGTAGTGCACCCCGAATCGAAAAGAATTGATACCGGAGTACCATCTATTAGGCCCCTATTAAAGACAAGAGCACCCCTTCCATTATGCGCGATTGACGCATGGAGCGCGGGAAGCGGGTGACCGCAGCTTAAAGTAGAAACTGTGGTTGGATCGAATAATGTTTTGCATTGCGAACACTCAGATGCTCTAGCAAAATCAAAAGCGGAATTTGCTACACTATTGGAGTCTTTTTTATCATTATTCTGATTACCGGCGTCGTGGAACTCCTGTTGTGCAGAGTTAGCCTGGTAATAAGATTTACCATGTCTTTTGTGTTGTGATCTACCTCGGTTATAATTGTCTCTATAATTATTATTGCCTCTGTTATAACCCCTATTTGGGTTTGAATCATAATATTCATGATCATAATCATCACGCTCATTATATTGAGTATCCCTGTAATATTGGTTTTTTTGTCTCCATGAAGCACTTGGGTAGTTCCTATAGCTACTCCCTTTACGAGAATTTCTAAAATTATGGGTACCCCTCGCGTGTCGAGGACTATCTGCCCGATTCCAGTTCTTCGAAGAAGAACCCTGATTTGAGTGGTTATCTTGGTTTTGATACTTATTCCAATTAACCTTTTTATCAAATTTATTTTTAGCTCCTTGGAATTTGTGTGAGTAATTCTGATTATATTCTGTTGCCGAAGCAACTGGCATACTCTCTTTAATGTTAGAGTTACTAAGAATCATGTCAGGGTGTGCCGTGGCATACTGGTCACAATATTCTTCCATTTGCTTTAATGTACTAGGTTTACGCTCATGTAAGAACTCTAGGAATGATTTATTTACCGAAGACATGACCTTGTCTCTTAGCAATAAATCCGTAAGACCATCAAATGTTTTCTCTGTTTTGGATAATTCAATCCATCGTGAAAGTGTAATTCGTGCTTTTGAGATGAATTCTGAGAATTCTACACCTACCTCAGGTCTCATTGTTTTAAACAAAAGACGATAACCTTCCTCAGACAGCTGATATCTCTTCATCAAAGCTGCCCTAACAGCATCATAATTATCCTTGTCGGCCTCTTCGACGAAATATAACTTACTCAGAGACTCCCCTTTTAGATTTTCAGACAACTGATTCACATACTGTGATTTGTCAACATTATGAGCTCGACAAGCCCGTTCAAATCTATCAAGCCAGAATGCTATATCATCACTGGCAGAGTTGAACGCTGGTACCTTGACCTTGTACACAAAGGGTTTACCATTACCACTAGATGCCTGATTAACATTACTCATACTTGTCAATTTTAATTTCTCTAATTCAAACTCATGTTCTCTTATTGCTTTTCTCTCTTCAGCTTCTCTATCTAATTTTTTTTGTTCTGCAGCAGCAGCAGCTTCTAATTTTTTCTGTTCTGCATCAAATCTCCTTTCCTCCACTTGCATCTGCAATTTCTTTAGTTCAGCAGCAGTATCAGCTTCTTTTTCTAATCTTTTTTCTTTAGCTAGAGCTTTCCTCTCTTCAGCAGCAGCTTTTTTTTTCCTCAGCAGCAGCTTTTTTTTTCTTCTGCAGCTAATGCTTTGTCATATTGAGCAACAGCCCATTGTTCTAAGTCTTTCCCAGTCTTATCAAGGGATTTTCCTTGTGCTATAAAGTAATCTAATGTAGACATTTTGTCTTCTTAAATCAGAAACCTGAAAAGTAAATAAATTACCTTATTTCACTTTAATGGGAGACAAGTCTATACCATAGACTTAGTCTTAGTGAAAACTTGTATGGTTTATAATACCCAATGATAACTTGAGTACCTGTGGACAACAATAACTGTATCTCAAATACTGTGGGAGACAAGCCTTACAAAGGTCTTGTATACCTTAATGTAATCAATGATCACTTGAGTACCTGTGGAAAATAATATTTCCCTTTTCCAATCACTTTGGGAGACAAGCCTTATAAAGGTCTTGTACACTTTGTTTTATAACAATAACAATCATAAAGTACTGATCTGTACTATACTATAAGTGTATTCCACCATACCTCATATGTCATATGTCAACTAAAGACATTACAAAGGACAAACAAGAAAAGACAATCTGAAAACATTTGCAGAGATCAAATTAAATTAAATAGGAGAAATGAAAAAAAAAATGATCACAGAATCCGTGATGATAACTGCAATAAGATAACAAGACAAATAACGCCACAGTGTATAAACATAAGGGTGTAAAGAACTAAAATGAAAGGAAAGATGAGACCTACAATTATACAAACAAATCAAACAAAAATAAAGAACAGAAAAAATGTTACAAATACAAATATGAAACAGTCGTCACAACTAACCAAATATTTGCAAACTATGTTGCATGCAAATTTCAATTAAGAAATTGCTCCCTATAGAACGCCAGAACAAGACCAATATCACTTGGTATTTCCTGTTCTAGTCACCTCCCATCCAGGCCCGCAAAGACATAACAATCACACATATAAACAAATAATATATAAACATAAATATATAAATCATCAATGTGTGTATCATATCATGCAATGTGTTGTAGTTGCAATGTATAGTACTGTATGCTCAGTTTTAATCAATTAGACTACCACTTTATTGAGTAATAGATTTGCATTCTAACTATTACACTGTCCAATTTTTTTGAGCACATTAGAAGATCCACCGATGAAATTTGCACTTTATGTTCAACAATGCTCTTGTATTACAGCAGGATAAACAATCACTGGTTTAGAACACTGACTGTATTGTGCCAAATGTCAACAAGTGCTGTCCCAGATATTGCTACACTTGTCAGAACAGGTCAAGCTGACATTGATTGTATAGCTGTCCTACTGGTGTTGATGTGGTCAAACAAATGTTCTTGTAACTGTAAAATGTGATTCTCAACACAAGACTGCGTAGGCTGGACCCAGGGATCTGGCTCACCACTGTAAAATTTCTTTCCCACTGTAAAGTTGCTTTCACACACACTGTAAAATGTCAGTCTGTAAAGAAGTATCAGTTGTGTACTGTAAACCTTCTGTAAAGTGCGGTGTGTTCTCTTTCTTCTGTAAAGCTCCACTATCAATCACTGTAACATGTTGTTGGTGGTGCCACTACTGTATATGTCCATTGTAGTGTACAGAGTTGTTGAGATCAGGCATGCTCCAGTCTACCCAGCTGTAAATGGGTAACTCACCCTAGTCCTAAGTTAGGGAAGGCAAAGGCAGCTGTAAACAGTAGTTTCCCTCTAAGGCTCCAGGGAAGCAGGCCCTAAACTTGGTCACTTCAACCGACGCAGGATGGTGTATATATGGGTAGAAGTGTAGAGTGTGTTTAACGCGAATGGTGTACTGTTCGTGTTCTGACCAAACTAAACACTCATTCACTTGTGTCTACAAGGCACCAATGCAGACTGCTGGAATCTTTGTTTACACAGTTTATTTGGACGCTCACACTGGGACATAACGAGTAAATCATGGGTATGTTGACATATCAATTTGCAGGCATACATAGTAGATCCTATGTCATGGCACATTCATAAATAATAGGTAGTACATCAATGGCCGCATCCCCTATCTGACTAAGCGCGTCAGTGAAGGCGGATCGGTAAGTAACTAAAGTTGCTTTATATTCACAGTTTATCATATTGTGAAACCACGATAAGGGGTTTCTATCAAAATTGAGATCTCCTTGCCACTGTCCGAATAATAAGATACATGCCCCGTTCTTTAGACAGTGATCCAAAAAATGCGATGACAGGAATGTAACATGGCCGCCTACCTGAGTTGTCGCTCACTCGCTCACAGGAGGATATATATATATATAAGCCAAAGTTAATTTGCAATACATATGCATAATTTCATAAAGTTCCTCCACACAGATCTACCGTAATCCAGTTACCTCACGTAGACATAATTACAGTATGGAGCCTGTCATCTCCGTCAATACAAATTTGACCCTAGCGTTGCGAAGCACAAAATTCCCGCTAGGCCTAACCGACCTGAGATCATCAAAACAGGGACTGGAATTACCTGGAGTCCGAATCATACATGGTACCGTACATTAGGAGAGTCTCTAACACAACTCTAGTAGAGACACAATCTCCTATAGAAGAAAAACCACTTCGTAAATCATCTTTACTGAAGAATCTACCAGCCCTGGAAAAATGCGTACCCGCCATTGTCACGGTACATCGGAACTCCTCACGACTAGACAAGACAACTCCTACTTCCGCTAGAGCGGTGTAACAAGAATATAGTCCTGCCTACCCATCCAAAATATACAATATAGGACTGATTCTACTTGTACTAATAATATGTAATACATATGAATTCAGGCCATAAACATAATAAGCAAATTAATCTATTTTCTGGCCCTAAGAAATAGGTAAGGACAAGGGTGTCATATCCATGCGCCGAATTAATATCAAGAACGATTACTCCTATAATCAAAAGGGTAAAACAATTATGGATTATCTAGCCTTCCCCATAGACAGCATTTTCATACACAAATGAATGAATGTCTATATCTTTTCCATATTAAATAGCCATATCGATTTTTGTAATATGTGCGTCAAAATATGCACGCAACACCACTGCAGGTTTATGAGATCGTCTGTTGCTGTTATACCTGACTCAGTAGGGTTGTCAGGAGTACCATACTGCACAAATTTTCCCCATATTTCATGGATGAAAAAAAAAATTTCCCA
This sequence comes from Oreohelix idahoensis, assembly GCA_024509875.1. Taxonomy (NCBI): domain Eukaryota; kingdom Metazoa; phylum Mollusca; class Gastropoda; order Stylommatophora; family Oreohelicidae; genus Oreohelix; species Oreohelix idahoensis. The sequence goes on along the minus strand of JAMPIV010003956.1, from coordinate 12,510 downwards.
TTTGAACGTTAAACTGGACTCTGAAATCCTATATTAAAAATGTGTCAGAATTAGATTCTGACCTTCCAATCAAAACTTCATGCATAAACAGCTATATTGTTACGGTAACTTTGATACATCAAACTGTCTGCTGCATCATGGCAGGTGGCAATCCTAATGCAAGTGCTACACTTGCTGGGTGAATCTCATTCCTTCATATTTCAGATGTGAAGAGTCTATGCCTTTCAATATGTAATTTGTTGCCACATGCTGCTGGATTCAGCTAAATTAATATTTTTATGCACAGAAAATTCAGTCATAGTATTTACTGTACCTTCTTCTTTCTTCCTCGTTCGTCCTGAAAAGGACGTTGGTTGCGTTGTGTCTGTTTACGCCGGAGCTGTGATATCTGCACCTTTCGGTCGACACATCCGACTTCAGCACGGCATTTTTTGGGACCAGGTTTGCCTTCCCTCTGCGATCCCTACTCGCTCAGCCAGACTGCAGTGATGCAGCCTGTTTCCAGGACCACCACGTGGAGGTGGAGTAGGGTCTTGGTCAGCTCTGGTTCGCTGACCCTGATGCAAGCAGTCAAGTTATGGGTCGCTGACTGCATTCTCTATTGCTGCATCTTTGGGTCCCTTACATGTACCTGAATGGACATGTTTTCTTTTTTTTTGCAAGTGTATCATGTACACAGAGAATTTAGAACATACTATTCTTCCTGAAATCTACATCAGTGTTCCTTACTACAGGTGATGACATGCAAAGCCAACCTCTTGGCTGATTTTATTTAGCACATTCGTAATTGTAAATTGCAAGATGTGCTATTAATTTCACTAGGTCTGTCTGCCTGTTTCAAGAAATGTTTTTATGTCTAGCAAGAATATGTAAATCAATTCAAAATCTCATGAACTGGATAAGAATTAAGTGCAATCTGAATCCTACAGCTTCGAGTTCATACAAAGAATTCACTTGATTTCAAGAACATGGAGGCCACATTGTTTGCATGTCACTGTTTGTGACAGGAATTCTGAATATTCTTATATAATCAAGGAACATGCTTTACAACACCATACTTGTCAACCTCACGAGACAAAAACCTGTACGCCGGACCAAAAAAATCCTTACAAACACCCAAAAATCCTTACGCAAAAAATATATTAATAAATTGTACACAATACAGTTTTAAAACGAGAATTGACACATACAAATCTATTAGCATTTGAATTAGTGTGATATAAAACATGCTAATAGTCTCATGCTGTTCTTTACATATAAAAAACTTAGTGATCGTGAGGTACTATTCTGTCGATGCACAGTGTTTTGTATTATAATCAACATTTGCACTTTGCAGAATTGCATTTGTGGGCTTAAAGTCTGCACAGCTTGTATCAATGTTAATCTTACACTGTAAAAAAGAAGTGTGTGTGTCTGCATTCATTGACCTCCTGCAGTCTGTGTGGATTTTTTAATTGAAAAATAAAGCAGCGAAGTTTACGCAAACAAACTTTTTTTCTAGTTATGTAGGGCCGACACAGAATATTATGACATTCATTTATTGGAAATATTTAAATGATCAAAATATAACTGGAAAGATTAAGAGAACGACAAAAAAAAAAAAAAAAAAAAATACAACGAAGCAAAGCAAACAGCTAACAAAAAAAAAAAAAAAAATTAACCAAATTATGAACAGAATATCAAATCTAGGAAGAAAAACGTAGCACCAAAAATTTACAAAATTATTTAAGAGTTGGTAGCCTAGACCAGTGATAATAGATTGCCACTTTATTAAAGAATAAAGCAGCGAATCGCGACCGCTGGAATAAAGTAGGTAGGCCCACTCAATGCAAATAAACTTTTTTTTCTACTTTTGTAGAAACCTACACAAAATTTTAGGATATTAATTTATTGGAAATATTTAAATAGGCAAAATATAACTGGAAAGATTAAGAGAACGACAAAAATAAAATACAACAAAGCAAAGATAACAGCAAAAAATAAAAAATTAACCAAATTATGAATAGAATATCAAATCTAGGAAGAAAAAACGTACTACCAAAAATTTACAAAATTATTATTTAAAAGTTGGTAGCCTAGACCAGTGATATTAGATCGCCACTGTATTAAAAAATAAAGCAGTGAATCTCGACCGCTGGCATAAAGTAGGCCTACTCAACACAAACAAACTTTTTTTTTTCTAGTTGTGTAGGCCCTACACAGAATATTATGACATTAATTTATCGGAAATATTTTGAAGGGCAAGATATAACTGGAAAGATTAAGACAGCGATTAAATTGCAACAAAGCAAAACAACAGCAATATTTAACCAAGTTATAAGTACTTAGCTTTTGTTAAACAAAATGGCGTTGAAGTGTCTTGGCAAGCGTGGCTGATAACAGGTAACTTTAAAAATACGTCATGTCACGCTGAAAATCGAAAGTGTTTGAGGCCGAATTCAAAGTTTTTGCCGAATTGTTGGGTATAAAAGGATTTGATTGGTTGCTGGGAGAGACCTCAGTTTAAAAACAGACGCAGATTCCCGGAATTAAAAATAAAAAAAATTGGTTTAAAAAAAAACCTGGGCTAGAAAATATTTTCTGATTTAAAATGTAAAAACACTTGGGTTGGAAAATATTTTTAGAATTTAAAAAAAAAAAAAATTTGAGTTTTTTTTTTTTTTTTGGGGGGGGGGGGGGAGGGGGGGGGGGGGGGGGGGGGGGGGGGAGGTGGTAAAAAATCCGTATACTGCTAAAAGTATCAAAAATGCATACATTGTACGAAAAGAATAAGCATGAATTATGTTACACAGCTGCCATCACCGGTGTCAATACTTTGTCGAAGTATGGCGGTTTGCGCACCCTGATTACCCCCAGAGCTATGCCAGCGGGAGTTTTACTCCTGGAAGGTTCTACCAAGCTGGACAGGTTTGCGCATGTAGGGGTCAGACTAAAGCAGACGCCCTGGTCCTCCAGATTGGGGGTTTTAGCATAGGGCAGACACCCTTGTCTATGTAAAAAGAAAAGAAGTTATAGAAACGACAACAAATGAACAAACTTTGCTGCGGGATGGACATCCAAAGTCTGAAGCTCATATGACTGCCAGTGGTGAAAGCCGAAAGGAAGCCATTGACACGAAAACGGACATCCTGACTGCAAAACGTGAAACTAGAATAGGATTTTGGAATGTCAGGACAATGAATGAGACAGGAAAACTAAAACAGGTCACAGCGGAAATGAGAAACTATAGATTACACATTCTAGGGATAAGCGAGAGCAGATGGACAGGGACAGGAAAAGTTAAAACAGCAACAGGAGAAACAGTACTTTACTCTGGAAGAGAGGATGGACAGCACAATGAAGGTGTAGCCATTATTCTACAGAAAGGAATAGAAAGGTCATTACTGGAATGGAAATCCATCAACAATAGACTTATAAAAATAAGATTGAGAGGGAGATTCACCAACACTACAATAATACAATGCTATGCACCAACAAATGACAGCGACGAGGAGGTCAAGGACGAATTCTATTAACAGCTGCAAAAAAAGAAATGGAAGCCACACCTCGATACGATTTTATCGTAGTAATGGTAGACCTCAATGCGAAAGTTGGAACACACAATACATATAATGAAAGAGTAATGGGGAAATGCGGCAGCGGAACAGTAAACGAGAATGGGGATAAATTAATACGTTTCTGTAGCATTAACAACCTGGTCATTGGAGGAACGCTTTTCCCACACAAAGAAATTCACAAATTAACATGGGAATCACCAAATGGCCAGGACAGAAACCAGATAGACCACATGATTAATGGTAGATGGAGACAATCATTACAAGATGTGAAAGTAAGAAGAGGTGCAGATGTGGGAAGTGATCACCACTTAGTCGTAGCAAAACTGAAGGTGAAACGCAGAACTGCTGGACCAACTTAACTACACAGAAAAGGTATGACATCAGCAAATTGAAGGACCCCCTTACCAGAAATACTTTCGTGGCACATATAAAGAAAAGATATCAAATTGCCAAAAGCCAGGAAAAAACATCGACTGATGATATTGACCAGAAATTCAACACCACTTTAACAATATATAAGGAAAGCAGCAAATCATGCTTGGGATTCCAGGAAAGGAAGAAGCAAGACTGGATAACACCAGAAACATTAAACACCATAGCGGTAAGAAAGAAAGCAGAAGCGAAGTCCCCCAGGTTAAAGCAATTATATAGTGAACAGTACAGTCAGCTGGACAAGGAAGTTAAACGCCAAACCCGTGCCAAAAATAGGAAATTCCTAGATGATCTTGCAAGACAGGCAGAAGAGGCAGCACTGAGAAATGAACAATGCACAGTATATAAAATAACTAAAACCGTAAAGGGAAAACAAGGCGCAAACAATATTACATTAGTAAGAGATAAGCAAGGAAATCTCATCACGACAGCAAAGGGACAGGAAACAAGATTGGCAGAGCATTTCAGAGAAACTCTGAACAAGAAACCAGCATAGACACAGTTGAATGTTTCTGAGGCTGAAAATGATCTAGATGTTAATACAGACATTCCACGAAAGGAAGAAATCATCATGGCAATCAAAAGGTTAAAGAATGGAAAAGCTCCTGGCCACGATAACTTAAAATGCAGAGCTATTTCAGACAGACGCTGAGCTAGCAGGAGAACTATTTGAACCACTATTTGCACAAGTCTTGAAAACAGGGACAACACCAACGGGGTGGAACAAAGGAATAATTGTCAAATTGCCCAAGAAGGGCGACATTGCAGACTGCAACAATTGGAGAGGAATCACTCTTCTCTCAGTTTCCAGCAGAATGCTAGGCAGGATAACTATACAGAGAATTTCAAAAGCAGTAGACCACAAACTGAGGAAAGAACAAGCAGGATTTAGAAAGAACAGAAGATGTGCATATCATATATTTACCCTCAGGAACATTATAGAGCAGTGCTCAGAATGGCAGAGACAGCTGTACATTAATTTCGTTGATTTTGAAAAGGCTTTTGACAGTATAAACAGAGACAGTCTATGGAAAATACTGAGGGCTTATGGAATTCCAAGCTGCATAGTGTCCATCATAAAAAGCCTCTATGCCAAAATTACACGTAGCGTTGGGAAGAGCAACCTAACTTTTGAGGTGAAGACAGGAGTACGACAGGGATGCCCCTTATCAACCACTTTATTTTTAACAGTCATAGACTGGGTGATGCGTCAGACAACAGAGGGCAGTCCCAGAGGAATAAGATGGACTACATTTTCTACATTGGATGATGTGGAATATGCAGATGACATTGCACTACTGGCACATTCTCATCAACACATCCAGGAAAAAACGGATAGACTTAATGAGTATAGCCAGCAGGTGGGTCTGAACATCAATCTAAAGAAGACAGAGGTCATGACACTCAATGTTTGCAACCCTGAGACCATAACAGTAAGGAATCAGAAACTGGAATACAAAGAAACCTTCACATACCTAGGATGCATTGTAACACCAGACGGCGGAGCAAGCAAAGACATCAATAACAGGATGAACAAAGCAAGAACAGCCTTTGTTGGTCTAAAGAACATGTGGAAGTCCTCTCAGTACAGCACAAAATTAAGATTATATGAGAGCTGTGTACTTTCTGTGCTTCTCTATGGTGCGGAATGCTGGAGAGTAACAGAGAAGGAAATGTTGAAATTGTCCTCTTTCCACAGAATCTGCCTAAGAAAAATTATCCGAATCTTTTGGCCGATTACAATCGCCAACCAAGAACTGCTTAATTGGAACGACCAAGACAACATGCACACCATCATAACTGGCAGACGATGGAGTTGGGTTGGCCATGTCCTCAGAAGAGACCCCGATGCCATCACAAGAACAGCTATGCTATGGGCCCCGGAAGGAAAACGAAAGAGAGGCAGACCAAAAATAACTTGGCGAAGAACTGTGGAGGCTGAGATGCAAAGAGTGAATCAGAGCTGGGGCACTGCACGACGGATGGCTGCTGACCGAGCAAGGTGGAAGCAGTTTGTTGCCGCCCTACAAGACGCCACTAGGCGTGATGGCCACTGACTGCTTTGACGGTCGGTGGCTAAGGATGAAAGAAGAGATGTTACACAGGCATAAATATTTCTTGTTTCATTCCTTTTTTGTTTGTTTTAATAAATTTAAATTTCTTTGATGTTTTATGCCTGCCATGTGTCAGATATTCCCACTAAGCTAATTAAATGTGGGATCATAAAGTCTGTAATACATTGTTTTCACTTTCCTAGACCACTGACGTTCCAGGTTGCTAGTGTATTTGCAGTTCTTGATTGCTTTCATTTAACCCGTGTGGTATTTTTTAACATAGCATTTACTACATTAAATCTATTGTCTGAGATCTGTCCCAACTGAAATGTCAGACATTTAAACTTAATAAAATTAGTGAAGACAGTGCATCTGTAATGAACTGAAATCCTTACCATTATGCCTTGGCCAGGCAAGTACTCATTGACCAATACATGGTTTGGTATTTTGCCTTCAAATACTCCTAGCTTCGCAATTCGTTCTGCACAAGTCTGAAGCCACTGGGGAAAGCAAAATGTGGTTATTCTTAATGCAAAATAGTAAATCACCGTTAACATACCGTACTGCACATTGTATTTACTCCTTGCACCCCATATGGTTAATGGAGGCCTTTCACTTCAGGGCTTAATGATAGGGCAGAGCCACAGCTCCAACCAGAAAGGCCATTAGAGGTGACAGGCGAAGAAAGATAGGGCAGAGCCACTGCTTCCATTAGGCTGGTCACAAGAGGCGACAGGTGAAGATATGCATTGAGCTAGCAACCTCATCAAGTAAAACAGACTACAGTGCTGCAGAAATCGACACTGCCAGAGTTCAAGAAATGCTTAGATGAAGGATTCTTGCATAAAAGCTATTGCAGTAGTGGTCCCACTAACTTAAGAAGTGAAAAGAGTACATTTATTTGACAACTTCCCCATCCATATAAGACATTCATTCATTCTACATCATCCCCTTTATTGTTTTATTTTATTGATAAACTCACCCCTTGATTCAAGATGTGAACAGTTTGATAAAGAAAATGTTCTCCCATTATTTTTTATGAGAAATATTCTAATCCATTTAGCACTTAAGCACAAGCTCACTAAAAAATCAGGCTAAAGACAAAATACCATAAAGACTATTGTTCTAATCTTAGAATATATATTTTCATCAAATAACCTAACTTTTAGTGTAAAATATTTCTGGAATATCTGAAACAAGTTTATTCTACTTTCAGAATAGGTAATGGCAAAGGTTATAAGCTAGAGTGAAGTATGACTTTATCACTGTGTTGGTGATAATCATCAATGTTACATTTAAGTGTTTATAAGCAGAAGGTTCCAAAGGTTGTCATAGCCGGGAGTTGTAATGAGTGCTCTCACTGCACATAAATGCGCCTCAAATAGCCTCTGACAACCAAGCCCTGCTCCCAGCCTTCATGTGTAGCTCAATTTGAGCCCGGCAGAACTGTTTCCACTGACAGGAGAAAGGGCGAAGGTGAGTCACTAGCGATTTAAAACCAGCAGCTTCGGTCAGATAGAGAGATCCTTGGTTGGTAGCCTACCTAGAAGGTAAAACTCTGAATCCAAACCACCGCTGCCTTGCGGGAATAACCATTTACAGGAAAGGCTTTGGGAGTAAACCCAGAGGATAAGTCTGGAGTCCCTAAGACAGTCTAATGTTGATTCGACATTATTCTGGCAACTCCTGCGACGTGGCTGGTACCAAACTGTATCGGCTACTGCCGTTTCTTTGGACCTACCGGCTGCGTGGAGTTGAGGAACATACTACATGATCAACAGCTTGATCTCCATATAATTGTGCCCACGCTCGCGCCTGGAGAGGACACTCCAGCTTCACCCTGTAGGTGTCGGCACAACACAGGAAGTAGCAGTTACCAGTTATAAGCATCTTGCCCAATTGGTGTAATTCCGACAGTCGGGCAGACCCCACTCAATTAGTATTGTCCCGCCACTGTCTGCTGATCTGATTTGATGCATGGGGATTAGGGTCAAACCTAAACTGTGGACAGAAAATTTTGCACCAAGCAATAATAATAAAAAAAAGAAATAACAGAAAGAAACCAGCTATCAGATTGTGGTGGTGGAACGTCCAGACTATGTTGACTGGACTATCCGAATACCAACATGACATAAACGATGTCAGGAAGACAGCCATTATCAATGACGAACTTAAACAACTTCTGGTGGATATAGCTGCACTTTAGGAAACGTGCCTGCCAGGCTCTGGAATGGTGAGTGAGAAGGACTACACATTTTATTGGCAAGGGAGGAAAGACCTTAATAAAACTAGAGAACATGGAGCAGGTTTTGCGGTAAAAAAATCACTAACTAAAATCATTAAACCAGGAGAGAATGGATCAGAACACTTGTTAATGCTCCGCCTGCAAACTAGTGCAGGTCTCATCACCCTTGTCAGTATGTATGCTCCTACTCTGTAATTTGCCTCAGGAAGCTAAAGACAAGTTCTACGAGAATCTAGCAGAGGTCATCAAAAGCACACCTAGGCAAGAACAACTTGTTCTCCTTGGTGACTTCAACGCTGGAGTGGGTGTCGATGTTTCATGGCCTTCATGTCTGGGCAGGTTTGGTATTGACAAGATGAAAGAAAATGGACAACGGTTCTTGGAGTTGTGTGTCCATCATGACCTCTGCGTGACCAACAACTACTTTCAGGCAAAACCCCAGCATAAGGTGTCATGGGGACAAGTACTGGCACCAACTGGATCTGATTCTTGTCAGAATACCGCTTCTCAAGTGTGCTCTCCATGCGCTCGTACCATAGTGCAGACTGTGATACAGATCACTCCTTGGTTTGCTGCAAAATCAGAGCACAACCAAGAAAACTTCATCGTGTCAAACATGAAGGGAAACCATGCATTGATATCAGCAAGATGTCAGACCCTGTCATGATCGCTCAATTTACCACGACCTTCAAGAAAGCGCTCAGTAGCCCACAGCATGGTGATACTGTTACAGAGAACTGGGAACACCATTCATAGTACTGTGCTTGCTACCTTTGGTAAGAAGACAGCGAAGTCAAATGACAGTGCTGCGATTGAATACAAACATTCACCGAGTGTTAGAACCCTGCAGATCCTGAAAGTTACAAGAAGCAAAGTCCAACAAACTGCTCGACGTTCTGCAAATGATTATTGACTCCAGCTCAGCGAGAGCATCCAGACTGCAGCATAAACAGCAACATTAAATAAATGTACGATGGAATAAAGAAAGTCCTTGGTCCCCAAAATGTTATGATGGTATGACTAAGAACCATCAGCGGGGAGAAACTAACGGATAAGGGTAAACAGATGGAGAGGTGGGTCGAGTACTACTCTGAGCTTTACGCTAGAGAAAGTGCCGTCATGCGTTCAGCCCTTGACACTGTCAAATGCCTGCCAACTTTGGAGGAGCTGGAAGCTGAATCAACACTAGAAGAACTCAGCAAGGCCACTGATAGTTTGGCAAAGCACCAGGAAGTGATAGGATTCCTCCAGATTTAATCAAATGCTGCAAGAGTACGCTATTACATCCCCTGCATAGGGTGCTGTGCCAGCGCTGGGAAAAGGCAACTATCCCTCAAGACATGCGAGATGCCAAGATTTTAACACTATATAAAAATAAAGGAGACAGAACTGAATGCAATAACTACAGAGGCATCTCTCTTCTTAGTATTGTTGGTAAGGCTTTTGCCAGAGTCATCTTCATGTGACTACACAAGTTAGCTGAGTGCATATATCCAGAGTCGCAGTGTGGATTCCGAGTCAGTAGATCAACAAATAATTAAAAGTACTGGGGCCCCACCAAAATGGTCCAAATCAGGCCCCTCGACAGCTAAAGGCCAATCCGCTTGCCATCCTCTGAAGACTCACATTTATGGCTAAAATCAAATTACCGAACATGCATGAAATAAGCATATCAACACTTTAATACACTCAGCAAACAACTTACAGCAGGCAGAGCTTCAGAAATCATTCCCTTGGGATGAGGCAAGCCACCTGTAGAATACCAAGATACCTGATATATTTACCAGACAAATGGACTATTTCTAATACAAATAAGCACAACATTAAAAAATTGAATGAAATATACATGCAAGAGATGTAAAACTGTACATAAATAAACATTAGCAGTGGTAGTAGCCCCTTGTCATGACTATGAGAATGTGCTCCTGAGGTGATAGCCCTCAGCTGGTTTTTTCCCTGGTGTTCCTTTTGGTGTTTTCATTTCTCTTCTGCTTGTTGTGAGAGCTTCTTTTCGCCCAATCTGCTCCTTAGGGAGCATCACCACTTGGTGCGATCAGCAGCTTCATTCTCCCAGGATGCTGGATTTATGTTGCCTCTCCTGGGCGCGAGCTTGGGTATAGTTATATGGAGATCGAGCTGTAGCCCATGAAGCACGTTCCCCCTTTCCACATAGCCAGTAGGTCCAAAAGAATGGCAACTTTGCAATGTACTGTACATGCCTGTAAGCAGATTATATAAATTCACCAGTTTCTTGTGTGATTTTTGTTTAAACAGAGAAATAAAGTATTTTAAGTCAACATGAAATCCCTAACAACATTTACTGCATAGGGACAAATACAGTAAATGTGAAGGTTTCTAAAAGTTCTACCCCAGTTTTGAAGTTTTCTATGAGACAGCTGTGTCCACTTTGGCTTGGGTGCAGAATAAACTTTATTTAAAAGCAGATCTTCGTCCTCCTTGCTAATAAAGTTAGGAATATAGAAGACTGTTGGAGGTGCCTGCAATGATAAATATTATATTATTAAACCTACATGGTCTTCTTCAAGTGACAGTGCACTAAAAATTTCACAATGAGATAAGTTATAAATGGTACCATTAACAGAAATATTAAATTATGGTTGTCTTTCTGGAATTGTCTTTAATCCACAGATAAAGTCAAAATGTGCACTAGTATCAATGTAGTTTGTAAGAATAAGTTAACTAATTCCAGGGAAAAAAATTATCCATGCTCACTAACCAGCTTAATCAGTTATTTGTATAACATCTGTATGCACAATACATGACTTTACACACATACACAAACAAAATGTTATACAGTTTTTAAGATTTCTCAAAATATCTTGTCAACTTGGTATGCTAGCAAATCGCTCAACATTTCATCACTGCTCAAAGCTTATGTGAATATCTTTGAGTTGCTAAACTGTTAATCCCTCTTAGACTTAAAGGTCTTTTATATTTGGACATGTGCCCTAATATAACCGACTAGGTTGAATGGGACACGACTTGCCAAAATGAGGCAATTTATTTTTTTCTAATGATCACAGAACGTGATATCATTAATTAGCATTTGAAAATTGTTGTTATCTAGGGATTGTAGTGAAAGGTTTTTAAGATGATAGTTGTTCGTAGTAGTGACTGAAAGAACAGAAAAGAATTCTGTCTGAAAAGAGTATGGTCCCAGTGTCAAAGAACAGCACTGGTACCACAGGATAGTCACGGCTGTGAAGGTCTCTACTTCAGATAGTATTCAGATGAAAGTTAGAGCCTAAGGTGCGACCTTCGCTATGTAACTAACCTATGATAATCAAAAATTCAGTAAAAACTAAAAACGCAACAATATAAAATTGATAAGGCAGATGAATACAATTACTGAATCATTTATTATTTACATCTATCTTTTATTTCTTCTTGTGCAATTATGAATGATGAAAATTGAATGGATAAAATTTATAATACAAAATAGATTGATAGTTGAGTTATATCAATAACTAGATAAGAAGTCCTCCTGGAATCTTCAAATTAACATAGATTATTCTTTCAAATTTCCTTTAAACTAAAATGTCACTTGTCTTGAATCTTGACTAAGAACAGTTTATCATCATCACACTAGTATTTTTCTTTTGAATTATATTTTTGACTGCTCACAGTGGTTGGTGAATATTCACATATACTATACTCAGCTTCAGTGTTCTGGTACATCTCTTCTGGTCTACACAAGTAATATTCACAGCAGTTGGTTACCGACTCTGCACTAGGCTAACCAACACCTGATGGAGCCTAATACATGAACAGAATCACACCGAGGTGCTCCTTATTGTTGAAGTGAGTCATGAGTGGATTTCAGTTCGAGATCCTGCTGTTCCAAAACCAGAACAGTGACCCTCTAAGGATGGTTCAGAAGTTCAAACTGGACTGAGGAATTGGTGATGATTTGAACTGCCCGGCATGCAGAATGGAGAAATAAGCTTTCCAGGCTCGCTGCTATCTCAACCTCCAGCAGTCTGTCTATCTTCTGATTTTATTTTGCGCTCTGTACGACTTTGCTTTTATAGGCTGAGCGCGGACGTATGAGAGAGTACAGTGCAAACTGCAGTCTTAGATTTTGTTTTCCTCACTGATATTGGGAATCTGGGCTCAGCATGGTCCATAAAACGTGCTGTTCAACCAAATTATTGATCACTGTCATCCATGTCTCCTTTTATTTGTGCGATCGTTAGCTTCA